>PVHX01007195.1:0-93453 GCA_004024805.1 Geosciurus inauris | reverse complement strand
GTTCAGCTTTAAATTTTGCTTATCCAGTTTTACTGTGAAAGTGTGGCCAACTCAAAGCTTTTTTAAACTTTGTAGCAAGTTGAGACATCGGCCATTGTTCCCTGTTAGTATTATTCCTCTTATTTTCTTCACTTTTGTTTCACATGCCTTATCTGAAAGTTTCATGGTATATACAGATTAGGTTTCAAGGATTTAACTACAAATTGACCATATAACCTGTATGATTTTGAACAAGTCATTTAACATTTCTGAAACTCATTTCTTTATCTGTGCAATATAAATGAGATGGATTGGAGGAGATTATGCATCTGAAAGAAGCTAGCAACAGGGTCAGACATACAGTAGATGCTCAATAAATGCCACTTAAATTTCTATATCACAATATTCTTCTCTTTCTTTAGTACCATCTGATACCAGGCAATGACATAAGATATGCTCAAATCATTTAACTTTTTAATTTTGTATGCATCTTCAGAGCATATTTTTGTCACATTTAAAATTTGTTTTAACTTTTTTGTCTATATTTCTTTCCTTCTTCATTTTGGTGACCTCTAGGAAGTGTAAAATGCTAATTTTCCTCTGATTTTAAAAACATCTAAAATTTTAAAAAGCAAAGCAGACTATAATAGAATGTCACAGTGGTAGTTCTAATGTTCACTTTTCTATGTTTCCTTGTCTTTGATGTCAAACAGAAGTCATAACTAAATGTACCTTAAATTTATCATTAGAAAAATAGCTTCAACTTTGACTAAGTATTTCATCCAATCACCAGAAATCATTTTAGAGGTGTTAGCTAACAAAATTTTAAAACATTTCCATTGGAAAAGTAAGAATTAGAACACATGGACTAAAACAACATAGGCCAGTTTAAGAAATTAGGGCTCATACTGTACCAATCAAAGTAAACTGAACACATTACATGCAGCCAGTCTGCTCATTTACATCATTTTAATAACTTATGTGTAACTCCAAATTTGAATAGAGGTTTTTTAAAAGAAATCATTCTTATGTAAAAGTAATATGTGCATACGCTCTAAAAAACAAATAATACAGCTGGGTGCAGTGGCTCAAGCCTGTAATCCCAGCACTTAGGGAGGCTGACAGGAGAATTGCGAGTTCAAAGCCAACCTCAGCAACGGCGAGGTGCTAAGCAACTCAGTGAGACCCTGTCTCTACATAAAACACAAAATAGGGCTGGGAATGTGGCTCAGTGGTGAAGTACCCCTGAGTTCAATCCCCAGTACTACAAAAAAAAAATACTGAAAGAATTATAATGAATATTAACTATGTCTTACCCTGCATTTCTTCAACCTAGGTCTTCTTCTCCAGTGTCAACTTATTTTTAACTACAGACTTCTGTATTTATAATGTGTTTATATTGCTATTTTTGAGTTGCCAATGTTAGATATTATTCATATTCTTCTCTGATAAATGAGGCTTAAATTCATAAAACCACTACTGTACCTTCCCTATTCCTTGCAATAGTTATATATATATATATATATATATATATATATATTAGTTAAATAACCTAACCATGTTCAGAATATCTGTGGTATGTATATTCATTCACTGCAGGTCCAGTAGTTTGGACTATCAGTCAAATAGTTAGACTACACTTATGTTTCCTTTCTTACACAGATTTTTGTTTTTGTTCCTGAAATTCATAATATCACTTTATTTTTTTCAGTTTTTCATTATAAACATCCTTACTTTGTTTTGCTGAAATGCACCATTAAAATGGTGTTTATTCAGTAGAGCCACTCTCTCACATCCCAGCCACAACATCTCCATATCAGCTAGCTTCATCTGGAGCCATTGCTCTCTAGGCCTGCTATATAGCTGTCTTGGGGCTTCCAGGGACTACTCCTCCTCTGGGTTGCAGCCACTATTTCTTGAGCTTCTTGTCTTCTACTCCCTGATTTTATTCCCTGTATTGCTGGAGGCAAATTTTCTGACTCTTTGATGACTGAAATTTTTTTTCTCTCTACTCTCATACTTGATTACGTAGGTACAGAATTCTAGATAAAATGTCATTTCCACCATAATTTTGAAGGGATTGGATTATTGCCTTCCAAAGACAATATGTCCATTTGTGAATAAACTTGAGGGTAAGAGATTAAACAAGCCATTAAACATGCCTGGTTTGACATCCCCACATACAGTATATACATCTTAAGAACTATTAGAGAATGAAAGAGTATAGATCACATAAAAACAAGAATTTGGTTTAAGGTCAGACTGGGCACATAATTTTCAGGACCCACTGCAAAATGATACTGAAGAATCTTTTGTTAATAAATTATCAAGAATTGTTAAATGTTGACAGTAGAGCATTAAACCAAACACAAGGGTCTTTTAAATTCAGGGCCCTGTGCAACTGCACAGGACTTAAGATTGTTTAAGATCTGTATGTACAGAAAATCTATTTAAATTTCAATCCTCACTTAATGCCTGAGGCTTATAGTTTCATTTCTAAAGTAAGAATAATGATATCTTCTCTTCAGACTATCTAGGGTTATGGTGAGTTTTATATAGCATGATAATATATATGTAAACACTATGTAAATCATAGTTTAAAGAAGAATAAGTCTATATAAAATATTTTACTCTATCACCAATGCAAAAGCATTAGGTTAATGTATGTTTCATTTTATCCTCTTTTATGAATGGATTTCAAAGCTTCCAATATATATATTTTTAATATATATATCCAATATATATTTTAGAATTACCTCTATGCTGTTGTTTTGTATAGGAGAAGCTGTCACTCATTGTTGATCATCACATCAAAACCTGAAATTCCAAAATAATGAACTTTTCATTGAAGTGTTATACTAAGTTCATCTTACAAATATCATTTTAGCACTTAAATCTGCCTTACATTATAAACTTGAGTGATAACTGAGTAAGATTTACTTTTATTGTGTGTTGTGTTTTAAAATGATTGGCTCCTATTAATTTCAAGCAAAGTGCATCCATAAGTGTGTGCAGATGCTCTTTCAGTAGTCAAGTCCTGGATTACTTAGTAACCAACTAACTTAACTATTGGTAAGTAACTAATCTTTCAAGTCTCATAGGTTTTTGTGAGAGTGAACTAATGTATGCAAGATTTTAGAAACAGGTCTTCAGCAAATGATTACCACTATTGTTACTTTTTTATAATGGAAAATAGGAATAATAATTTTATTTTAAAAATGACTAAGCATGCCAATTTTTCCATAAGAAAATTATTTCAAAGACAGTCCAAATCAAACATGCTAATATATAGTTTCATGGGCAGAAATAAGTACTCAGCTTCATGATATAGCATCACTGTACCTTTATATCAGGGGTCTAAATTATGGCCCAGTGCCTGTTTTTGTACAGTTTGTGAGCTGAGAATAACTTCTACACTTTTCAATGATCTAAAAAATATTTTTGACATGTGGAAATTTTACAAAATTCAAAATTCAGTGTCTGTAAATAGTTTTATCATAACATAATTATACTCATTTCATTTATACATCGCCTATGGCTGCTTTTGTAAAATAACAGCAGCTAATTAGTTGCATCAGAGACCTTATTTACTACTAAAAATATTTACTTTTTGGATCTTAACAGAAAATTTTGCTATTAAGATCCAGAGAGTAATTTTTCCCATGCCCCAACCACCACCACCAGTTCTGATTTCTTGCTACATAGCCACAATTCAACAGGATCATTCTAGCACCCTCACATTGTTGACTCTCTGTCTGGAAATGGTTTCATTTAGTGCCTAGCATTCCATCTGTCAATCCATCCTGATTCCCAAGCTCCTGGTTCTTTATCTATCTCCTGATATCTGCGGTGGTTCTGACCTCAGCATTTTGTCTTAAGCACAACTCACACTTAATTCTAACATTACATCATCTCCTGCTAATCAGAGAGAAGAGGCTATCAGATCCTATTCAGATGTAAAACCCTGCTCCAGCAAGTTAGTCCTACAGGAATCTCCATGATTTTTTGGAAGAAAACTTATGGAAAATTCAGTGTATTTCCTCACAGGGTTTATTTTTACACTTCCACTATTGATATTGAGCATCTGCTATATGCCTAATGCTGTATTATATAAGAGAAAGGAGTTTAGGAAGTAGGCAGAAAGATGGATTAAGGAAGAGAAAAAGGACAAAGGAGAATGACAAGATAAATGATTAAGAAAACAAACCAGATTAGTGATAGTCTGTAAGGCACAAAGTGATATAAATTTTAAAAATAAAAGAATGGATCATATGAGAATAATTAAAAGAGACTTGACTGAGAAAATTGGAACTGATGCTTAGTATGGTGGGTAATAGAAAACTATTTAGTATTTTTAGCACAAGTGTAAAAGTAACATTTCAGGGAATTTAACTTGCCAGTGTTACATAACTGAGAGTAGGGAAGAGCCTGATTCCAGTGAGACTAATCCAGATTTGGTTATGCTAACATATAAGAGATAAATTAACCTGGGTGAGTGATTCAGTTGCAAGATGGAGAAAGAGTGAAGAAAAAGAAAGTCATCAGGATAGGGAAAGAAAGAGAATGAGGAATTACTGCATTAGAGCTGGAAAGGACCTGAAAGATCACCTGTCCTCACACTCCCATTTCATAGGAAACTGAATCCCAGAGTGGTAGAGGCTGTATTTGAGTCTCACATATGGTTGATATTGAGGTTAAGATTGACACTAGGTTTGGGGGGTCTTAGTCTAATATAAATATTTTAAAATTCATTATTTTGAGATTACAACATGCAGGCAAGGCTAAAATCAGTTAAATTTAATAATACTCACTATCACATAGCAGTCATTGCCCCATGGTGCCCTCAGCATATAAAGCAGGTGCTGCTCTGCTTGGTGGCTAGACTGTACCAATGACAGAACCAGACACTTGGAGAAAGAAATTTCCTAGGAAAGAAGATAAAAAATGTTGAGTTTTAAACATGATGGCTAAAGTGAAACATGTAATTAGCAATGTCTAGTGCACAGTGGAAAGTCTTGGCAAGTAGGCAATTTTATATAAGATATATGTTTATTGATGCTATAAACTAAAGTCAATTTGTTTAGTCAAAGCAGTCTCTTAGAACTGTTATAACAAAAAAATAGAATCGTCATTACATATTTGTCAAAACCCATTGATTGTATGGCACAGAGAGTAAACCCTAATATATAGTATGAACTTGGGTTATTAATAATGTGTTGGTAACAGCTCATCAGTCGTAAATACTGTACCACACATGCAAGATGTTAATAATAGGGGAGAATTGGAGAAGGATGGAAACTCTGCAGAATTTTTCTGAAAACATAAAATTACTCAAAAACTCAAAGTCTATTCGTAATTTTTTATAAGTTATATTGGTTGGACAATCCACTCATAAACTATTGTGAGGTTATGAAATCATATTGACAATTTTCTCCTTCAGTGGAGCTCCACTGGCAATATATTCTTAAAAAAGCAAAAGATGAAGGGATACTAACCCATATTTAGCATGAAGATTACATTTTGTTTCTGAAAAAATTGGGAATATTTTTAAAATCAACTGCAAGTCAGTAAAAATGAAAAAAAAAATTCAAGAGGAATAGGCTAAAACCGATATATAGCTTTTTAGCATTTTCTAAATGCTAAAATTTGAAATTTGACCTGCATTATCAGGGAGATAGAGATATAGCTTTGTACCCGACAGAGGTTTTGCACTATAACATGAATTATAGCATGCACTCTGATTCTATAGTAAATTATGGTGGATAATATATGTACAAACTTTTATAAAATGAGCTATATCATTACCAACCCAAATATTTCAATTCCCTAGGAAATAGTCACAGATTTCTTAAGCTATACTGATTATATAGTGGGCCACTTGGTGATCATGGTCAGAGTAATTAAATCCAGCCAGGTTGAACGACCTGGCATGATAATGTAATCACATTTTCATGACATTAAAACAAGGAGACTGACTTGTCATTCATGTTTGTTCTTCACGGACACTCCAAAAGTTTCTCCTTTTCCTCCTTATTTTTTATAAAGCCTTTGAAATAAAGTTGCTCCAGAACCACAAGGAAGTAAATGAATACATTTGTAGATATAGGTTTAATTGCACTATGGATTTAGACTATTGAATTATTAGAACTTCAAGGAATCAATTTAATAATTTTTTTCCTGAAGGTCTCAACTAGAAAACTTGCATCCACCTTCCCATCTAAATTTCATTTTAAATGAAGAGACTGAGTCTCAAAGAGATTGGTTGATTTTCTCAGGCTCCTCAATAACAGGTCCTAGATTTGAATTCACTTATCTTATCCTGTACGGCATCCTTCCTTTCACACCAGATTAGTAGATTGATTCAGTTCTGTGCACCGCTGGCCTTTGTCAATGAAGAGCAAACATGTTAAAATGGGATGGTCCCTACAGCCCTTTACAGATTCTAAGTTTCTATTACTTGTTAATGATTATGTGTAGGTAGGTGGGAGTGAATGTGGGGGGAAGAGGTGGAAGTATTTGGCTTCAGTTCTTCTTTCTACTTCCCCTTCAGTATAAAGTAAACAAGGAAACTGCATATTTGATCCAGCATGCCTTTGGAAATTAGTCTGTGACTGGTCCAAAAAGTGACTTCTGGAGTCATCCTGGATAGCATTGTGGGCATGACGAGGCTGTCAGGAGGTTTTGTGCTTTGTAGGTAAACTTACCTAGACTTTTCACCTTCCATCAACTACTCCTCAGTTAACAAAGTACACAGGAATACTGTGTTAACATTCTACTTGTTTCCATTGCACACAGGTTGTAAGCAGCTGTTAGAACCATCATTCCTACTTCACGAGACTTTTCTTTGTACAAATGGAATAGCTTCTTTATGACTGCCTTACCTCTCTTGGTTAGAATGATAAGATTTCGTCATCCTTTCTTCCTCATCAGGTCTGCAGAAGTTTTGGAAAGTCTGGTAAATTACCTGACTCAATGCTATGACTTATATTCCTCATCATATGAGGGAGAGTCTTTTTCAATATACTTCTAATTTTGAGAAAAACAAATTGTCATTAGCTGAATTGCTGTCCCAGGACAAACAGGCAATTCCTGGCTTCTGGCTTTACTTCTGAATTGCTGTCCCGGGACAACAGGCAATTCCTGGCTTCTGGCTTTACTTCTCTGTGTACATCTTTGAATTGTGGACGTTAGTGGCACAGTAGGTTACTGTGGGCTGTCTTGCTTTTTGAAGAGGCCTTTCGGTACCCATACTTTCCTAGTTATTCTGAGCCAAAGAATATGGTAGAAATTCTTATAAACAAAAGTAAGCCTCAAATACCAAGTATTATAATATTTGTGTAGTGTAACAGGAAATTCAGGATCCTTTGAAACAAATAAAGTTGGATGTACAGTCCTTCAATATAGAGAAACCATTCTTTAAATGAGATCCCATTAATGACTAACACTCCCGGAACTGTTTTCTTTACACACATAGAACAGTAACCCAGAGTTATGGCTCATATCATTAGAAATCAAATTTGCAAAAGTATTACTAATTCGATTTACTCCACAAATGATCAAAACACATGCAAAAGCACATGCACTTTAAGAGGAAAAAAATATTCGGATATACTGTGTGGGTATGTGTGCATTTCAAGATAATAAATACAACTCTCTCAGGACAGGATAGTTGGGAATGTCAAAAACATCAATTAGTTTTATAGTTAGCAACATTGCTTTCTTTGGGGGAAATCTTTGTATGTGGTAGAATGCAACAAAGGGGGTCAAATAGAGACTGGGACTTGTCTGATCTGCCTGAGCTCCACCTGAGGGCAGGGGAAGGTAGCATTAGCTAGGATTCACTCCTCCAACTGCCTCCCAGATGTCTTTCACTGGTTTGCCTTAATTTGCCTTTTTCCTCCTGGACTTTTGCATAGATAAGTAAAAAGGTGTCTCTAATCTTCCTGCAAACACTGGACGACTAAACTGGATTTTCAAGAACTGCCTGACCCCAATCCTCTAGACCAGATTTTCAGGTTTAGGATCTGAAACTCAAAAACAAAATAAAATAAAAAATCTCAGAACAAGAATGCTTTTAAATCATTCCATTTCCTCTCTTTTTCTCTGTATTACCCCTCTTTTAATAGAAGGGAGAAATGTGAGTAAATAGGGAATGCATTTATTAAGAGAATTATCTGTTCATGCCTTTACTATTTGCTCATTTAACAAATACTTATTGAATGCAACTATGTATTAGCTAAGTGGCAGGTATGTGCATGATGGTTGACAAAACACACAATGTCTTAATGACACTATACTCTTATAAGTTAGTAAATCAAATGAACATTTGCTATGTAAAGAAATAATCATAACTACATAATTTAGATGAGAAGGTAGGGGAGGCTTCTCTGAGGAAATACACATATGAATATCTGAAAAATATTTGAAGATGATTCTAGATATTCCAGAAAGATTGTTCTCTTAAGTCCTTTGATAGGAAAATATCTCTGAGCATATCTATATACCTGCAAAATAAATGTAATGGAAAAGTGTGAGCATTTATTTGTAAGTAGAGATATTCATTTTTCCAACATTAAAACCAATTTCATCCAGGAAACTTGCATTTTCTAGCACTAGGAGAGAAGATCCCAAGTAAAAATGTCTTATTATTTGATGTCAATGGGGTATACTGAAGTGATAGAATAAGACAAAAGCAATGGGCCAGACATACCTTCCTTTAAATGTGTATAAAAGAGATTTAATACATCAATCTGAATGAAACAGGGAGTCTGAATAATATGATAAATAGATTCAAACCCTTTTTTGATTACACCTTTTTTGTTAATACAAGCAATGTCAAAGGAACACAAAACATGAAAACATGAAGGAGTAATTTTGCTAGACATTTTCTTCCTTAAGCTTTATAACTTTGCTAAAAATTCATGAAATATTATCTACTTCAAAAGAGGTATATGCCAGACTCACCCTTAATGAAATTACTAAATTTTCAGGCTAACACATTTATAACTTGCTCTCTCAATTTCATAATGCTTACACATACATTAATATCCCACCTGATTTTCAAACCACATCTTAGATGTAGGTACTATTATATCTATTTTAAGAATTTAAAAAATAGTGTAAGACATGTGCTCATAGAGCATTAATGAATAGGGAAACTGAGGCCCAAATTTGGTCTTCTCATACCAAAGCCTTGGGTCTTGCTGTTGTACCATACTGCTAGCCCTTATTGTGAGTCAGATGTCCCAATAAGCAGTGATGACTAAGATTTCATACAACAAAGTGGTAACTGGACAATCATACTTTGTCTTGTTACCTCATGGAGTCCAAAAGATCACAATGTCTTCTCATCCTAGTTTTCTCAGAGACTCAAGATCTCACCTTCAGAAGCAGGAGGATAGATAAATCTAAGCTTTTAATGTGGTTTTTAGGTACTTTGTGACTACTACAGGCAGAAGAGAACTTGACTCAAAGTAAAATCCAAGTCTTGTAAAATAAAGCATTTCTGCCATGCTTATCTTTCAGAAAGAAGGATGCAAAAGAAACAGGATAGAAGCCACTGAATAAGGTGAGAGCTTGCCCAAAACATGGCACGTTGGCTTTTTGGGAAAGCAGTAGATCAGGAAAGTCTCACTTGCTTTCTCTTGCCCTTCTCCCCTGAAACAAGCCACAAAAAAGTCTCTGACTTCCTTAAAAGTAGGTCATAAGGACTTCATGAGTGAGAGAGACTCCTCCTCTATGTGGAGGAAAGGAAAATCCTTCTCTGTGCAATCACAGAGACACAAAGAAGAAACCAAACAAACAAGTCTTGCTAAATTCCCCCCAGTTTATCATCAGTTATATCTCTTCTGTTTAATTATACATCTGTGTGACTATCTATTTTCCATCAAGCCTAGCATAAAATATATACAGGTTTACCCATTTCTTTGGGTCTTCATTTCCTTATGAAGCTTTCTATAGCACATAAAATTTGTATTAAATAAATTTATATGCTTTTCTCTTAATCTTTTTTTTGCTATAGAGGCCTCAACTGTGAACTTAATGGGTGAGAAATCTGCAAGTCTAAGTTTCCTTGTTTACAAAAGAGGAGAAGAAGGTTGAATCCTTTTAGAACTAGGAAGTCTCTGATTCAAAAAGTGTATTGGACCCATTGTATTTAGAAACAAAAAGATACCATCACATTTCAAGATTCTGTTTTTAATTTTATAAATAGCATTATCTTTACAGTGCAATGGTGATATAAAATGGCATATATTTTATTTTAAACATATTTGATGTTGTTTGCTATTTAAATGGTTATGTAATTTTAACTCAAAATGCTTTGTTTTCATAATTCTTCACAAGTGTGGGTCCTATGCAATGGGACTTTCCCATTGTAACTTTATGGAGAAACAAAGAATTTTTGGTGTTTTAAGGATGTACAACTAATATTCCCCCACATAAATACATACAGACCTATTGGCCCATCACTGAAGAATATCTATTTTAAGAGAACTAAAACTTAATTATAAAAGGCTTATCAATCAAGTTCTTTCTCTGAGCCCAGCGCAAGGAAAATACCTTTTCCAGTGACAACTCTCTGAAGATAAAGCCTTTTTATTGTTGCTATTTAAAGATCACTATGTGAAATAATACTTGGGCTTTGATAAAGAACTACCTCAGTATGGACGTAAGGGCTTTGTAAAGCTCTTCCTAAATAGATGGGCAGCAACAAACTTTCAGGAAATGAATATTACCTTCATTTTTAATCAGAGACTGTGCAAACATAATAAAAGTAAACTATTGTGTCATCTCAAATATAATTTTAAGAGTTTTTCTGAGAAATTGCCTTTATTTTCAATCTTAAAAATTAAGATTTTTTCAAAACCAGTTCTAGTAAGGAGAATTAAGAGTGCTAGATTTGAAGGAAAAGCTTAAAAATAATAATGTTATTTTATGAGCTTCAATTTTTCAATAGCTAATTTTTCAAGAACAGCAGATATAGTCTTTTTTCTCTTCAACATTTTAATAATTATAAACCAGCATGATTCAGGGTATAGTTCTACTTCAACATTTGACTTAAATGGTTGAATACTTTAAAAATTCAGTATAGTATACTGTTCTTTTTAAAGTTCCTCTGAAAAACCTCTTAAAACAGATTCATATTATGCTGCATTTAACATGAATGACAAGTAAAAAAGAATTTGTACTAAGCTGACAACTTGTTTATAGTTTTTTAGATGGCACTTGAACTTTTTCTGAGGATCTAACAAAACTTCTGGAAACTTAAGAAAATCAAATAGTATTTGTGTTCTTTCTGTGTAAGCAAACTCTTGTAAATTTGTTCTTGTCTCTGTGTGACAGATGAGAGCAAACAGTAAAATGGTACTTCTCACTACCAGGGTGGCCTTTCCTTGCAGTTCAATCACCCATTCTGAGGGTATCCTTCTACTCTCAGAAATTATCTGACATTCAATTCCTCTCTTAGGAATAGAAAAGCAAAATATGGCATGTTCATTTACCTTTATATTTCATCCCAATTGCTAAGGATTGATAACAAAACATCAGACAGCTGAGCAGAGAGGAATGTCTAAACTCTACCACCAACTGCCATGCAATTTTACATTGCTATGGTCAGTATTCTTCTGTATTCAATTATTTCAACGTTCTACTCTTCTTCATCTTTGCTGTACCTATATTCTTATGACATTGTATCCTCTCTTTAAAAAATAAAAAAAAAAACATTTCTTCAACCTCCTGAACCAAACCAGTATTACATCTCCCTCTTCTTTCTGATGTATAAAAATGGAGGAAATGCTTCTTATTATTCAAGGACAATCTCTGCATATATTCTATGGATTCTATTCAATTGCATATTTTGATCTCAGATTTCAATTATTTTGCAAAAGCAATGTATAATTGGTTCAAAGTTCAGAAATTACAGAAGAGAATATAATTAAAAATCTCTTTTCCATTCCTGGCCCCAGTCACCTGTTCTATTCTAGGGACAATCATGCATAAGTAAATGTTTACACACATTTTTTTTTCTTAAGTACTAAAACAAAATGTACACACAGTTTACACAGTTATGTATCTTGCTTTTCTCATTTAAAATTTACCGTAAGAGACAATATTAATTTATGAAGTATTAGTTCATTCTTTTTAAATGCATTATATAAATTATGAGCTTCCTATATTTTAACCTGATGGATGGTGGACATTTAAGTTGTCTTCTAACTTTTACTATAATAAATGACATTGTAGTTACTAAATTTGTACATTATTTCACATATGTAAAAACATGTCTATAAGTTAGTTAATGGGATTAATTTTTATAGACATTACCAAATTATCTGCTACCAAAAAATGTGAGAGTAATTATTCTCATCTAAAGAAAAACCATCAAAAAGATTTTGCCAAAATCATAATGTAACTTTAATTAGCACTTCACTTATAAGATTAATATCTTCAAATATTTAAAAATCATTTGCAATTCCTTTTCTTGGAAACTATCTGTTTAAGTTCTTTTTCTATTTTCTCATATTCTGTTTTCTAAAAGTTGATTGGTTATAATTATTTGTAAAAATTAGTTTTTGTAATATGTGCTGTGATTTTTTATCTTATCAAAAATTTTTTATAGTCATATTTATTAAAGTTTTATTTTTATGGCCTTTGGCTTTTTTTAATATACTTAGAAAGTCCTCTCCTACCCCAAAATTATGGAAGCTAATTCTTATGGTTTCCTCTACCACTTTCATGATTTCTATTTTAAAGGTTTCTTCATGTAGATTTTACATATTTCTTATTAATATTATTTCTGTATATTTTATCATTTTTACTGCTGTTGTAAGTGGATCTTGTCTCTTATTAGATTTTCTAACTCAGCATTTCAGTATATGAAGCCTACTAACTTCTGTGTATTAATTTTGTAGTTACTAAATTCTGATTTTTAATTAATTGTTCAGGATTATCACATGTGTAATTATATAACCTGAAAGTAGTAACAACTTAACCTCTTTCTTTCTCACATTTAAACCTCTATTTAAATTAAATTAAATTATCTATTTTATTTTCTATATTTATTATCCCCCAGAATAACGTTAGACAATGCACCACTAAGCATTTTTACATTTTAGATTATCTTCTAACTTCCTAATATCATCAGCTTCTCCCTGTTTGCTAAATCCTTCTAATCTCAAAAACTCTCTGGGGATACCCTTCAGCTACTGCTCTCTTACTACTTTTTATTTTCATAGCCAAATGCCTTGAAAAAGTTATCTATAGTTGTTCTTCTCATATTCTCACCCTCTATTAATTTTCAGTATAGTTTCTATATCTTCCACTAGGCAAGTCAGAGGCACTGGCTTATGAATCATGTGGCACCGAAGTCAGTCCATGTGGTGATGGTGATGGGCAAGGAAACTATGGTCCAGAGGTGACAACGGCAGCACTGTTAAGAGGTGGGACTAATGCAGAATTCAAACCTTCTCCTTGGCAGCTTGTGTCTAGTGGCTGTGTTAATAGTATCCTTTCTTGATTACTTCTGCAGTGTGATTTTCAGCATTGTATCTGGCTATTTTATTCAGATCTTGTAGACCACGCCTTCCAGAGATTTAATGAACTACCCAATGTCTTTTAAGTTCAGTGTCTATTTATATTAGCCATAGTTGGTTTCTGTTACTTGCTCTTGCTGAGATTACAAATGCTGTCATGTCATCATAGTAATCAACCTAAATGATCATTCTCTCTTTCTAGAAACATTCTTATTTCTCTGTTTCTATAAATCGTCATATTTTTAATTTCCCTTTTCCTGCTTTGGTAATCCCTTGGTCTCTTTTGCTGGCACTGCTTTTTCTTTAATATGTCATTTTAATGTTCCCACTTCTCAGGATAAAGCTTTATTTTTTCATGATGAATTAAATAATCTTATATACTTACATGAATTGAAGTAGAATCAATTTGCTGATACTTCTAAACTTATCTCCCTATCATACACTTACATTATGAGTTCTATACCTGAAAATAAGCTATATTTAGCATATTTATTTGGGTATGTTATGTGCAATGCAAATTCAGTATTATGCTATTTGTTCATAAAATTGTTTTATCTTAGTGAATGTTATTACCATCTACCCAGTGCTCATGGTAGACACCTCAAAATCATCCTTGATTTTTTTACTGTTACCTTCTATATTTAACCAATGTCTAATTTACCTTCTACTTTAACCAATATCCTTTTCAGCTTTGTCTATTTTATTTTTATAACTTTAGAACAAACTACCATCATTTCTTATTTGAATTTCGGTATTAACTTAACTGATTCCTGAATAGTTAATTCAATTCTTAGAATTCTTATTCTTACCAATTCATTCTTTCTACTGTAGTCAGATTGCTCTTTTTAAAAAACCAAAATTGATCATGTCATCATCATGTCATTTTTATACTGAGAATTCTTTAAGACTTCCCATTATTCTTAGGGTGAAGTTCAAAATACTTAATATAACATATAAGAAGCTCATTTACCTGGCCCCTTTCTACCTTGCTAGGCTTTTATGCCACTCTTCTATTCTGTTTTTGTCAGTGTACAATCAGAAAAAAGAATCCAATAATCATCTCAACACTTGCAGATGAGTCCCCCTGGACTGGAGCCCACTAACCTCGACTTCCCTTAGACATGCTGGAGGCACTGTGCCTGTCCCTGCCCCTGTTGGAACTAAATAGGCACCTGCCTTTTCTACAGATGCTGCCAAAATTTTCTATTGACTGCTGGAGTCCAGAACCTTCTACTACTTCTATTGCTGACATTAGAGCCTACACTAGAAACAGAAAGGGGAAAAAAAAAGGGAGGAGGGGCTTCATTTCTCCTGTTTTCTAGTGTCCTGCCAGTGTGGCCCAGTAGCAGAAATGAACAATAAATGTGTTGACAAAGGAGTCTGCAAAATTTTGCTTTCAGGCATCCAGTCCCTGTAACTGAGATGAGAACACAGAAAGTCAGGAATGGAGCTGAGTGACACATTATTCTTCTGGTACCAAGAATTGAGCCCAGGGGTGCTTAACCACTGAGCCATATCCCCAGTCCTATTTATATTTTTTTTAGAGAGAGGGTCTCAATGAGTTACTTAAGACCTTGCTAATTTGCTGAGGCTGGCTTTGAGCCACTGGGATTGCAGGCATGCAAAATCTCACCTAGCTATGATTCCACTTTTAATTCTTAAAATTAACCAAACTCTCAGCTTTTGCACTCAATCCCTCAAGACGTGCATGTGCACACACAGAATTTTTATAGGATTAATACTAATTTATCTTTTGGGTTTTAGATTAAATAATAGCTCATTGGTAAAACTATTTTTGGCCCAACACATTAATTTGGATCCCTCAATATGTTCTCTCTGTCACCCTGTGTCTTTCTTCATAACATTAATAAAACTGAAATTAAATAATTTATCACATAATTATTCATTTACTATCTACTTTCCATGTTAATGTGAAAAACCATTGAAGAACATATGTGTCTTATTCATTGCTATGTCTCCACTGAATGGAGCATGGAAGATCTGAAATAAATATTTGTTGAATAAATGAAATGTATCTTTAATAACAGCATTCAAAAGGGTAGTTTCTTCATTCAGGGACAAAACATTTACTAGTTGTCATTAAGCAAAAGGGTCCGTTTCTCAGGGATTTCTCTCATGTTATGGAGATTGGCTGAAATGACATACTTTCTCTGGGTAAATTGCTGGAAGAATAAGTGTCTGGATATTTTTAATAATCTAGCATTTTCCCATTAATTTAAGTAACCATGGAGATAGTTATAGAAATAGACAGGAAATGACAAATTTGAAGAGTTAAATAAATGGAATTCTTATATAATGTATGAAGGAAAGAATAAAAAAGTCAAAGAAAAGTAGCAAAGACTCTAATTGTGAGGTTTTAGCACATCCAGTTATTGAGTCATAGAAAATGACAAAATCTGTTTGCTTACCTAAATATTCACATACATTTTGTTCCAAATACTGAATAACAATAGCCAAACATTAAAGTATTAATCATGAGCAGTTTGGAAAGATGGTGGAATAGAGGAGGTCACTTTCCAAGCTGTTTTGTGGCATGAAACCAAGAAAGCAGATAGACAGCTTCTCAGCAAGGTAGGTAAAAAGAAGTGGGGGACAATACTAGGAATTAATACTGGACATTCAAAGCAGACTGGGGACTCAGGAGGTGAGATATAATAAAACAAGGAAGTAATCCCTAGTGCAGCTGCCACCGCCACAGCCAATGTCACCCTGAATGATCTCCCTGCAAGCAAAGTGGAGAGATGAAGGAATTGAAGGAACCCAAATTTTCAGGAGGTCTGTGGCATGTTTTGGTACAGAATTATAGGAGATCAAAGAGACTGCCAACTGACTCGAAATACATGCTACATGTTATCCCTGTGTAAGAGAGGTGCACATCTTCAAGGATGTCCATGGAGGACAGAAAGAAGAAAGAGCCATTTTGCAGCTGTGCCATGGGGGCCAGCAGCTATGGGGGCCAATTCTTGGCAAACCCAAGCCAAGCCCAAAGGGTGAGCCTGGCAAACCCACACTGCAGGACAAAGAGAGTGTCTAAGTGACCAGGAGAGGGTCACAGAGAGGGGTTTACATGGGAGAATACAGGTTGTGTAAACCATCTGGGAGCCAGCCTCCCCATTGAATCCAATAGCTCACAGAACCAGGTGGAAGAGATATGGACAGCCGGGAATTTAAAAGAGCAGAGACGGGAGTGATTGAGTTTGGAAACTGAACCAGAAAGATGAGGAAACAAGGGGTTCACTGGTAATGAACGGGGCAAAGAATTGACTTTTTTGGCCACATGAGTGGAACACAAGGGAGATTCCTGGAGTGCAGTCTCTGAGTATGGACCAGCAACTGCTGGGTCTTAGATGTGCACTGACTTAAACTCTTCAGACCAATCACCATTCAACAAAGAACCTGGAGCCTACCTAAGCCTAAACCTCAACTCCCAGAGCTCTGCCTATGAGATCTCCTCTCAAATTCCAGGGACTCCACCAAGAAGGTGGAACAGACATCACAGTCCAACCCACCTCACCCAACACTGCTGAGAAAAGCAGCTGAAATTTTTGAACTCTTACAGAAAAAATTATTTAACTTTTCATCAAGAATTTTTTTTTCTCTGCTTAATTGTGAGCTTAATGGTTCATGGACGCTTATACACATTTGTCTCTTCTCATTTTTAGTAATTTTTGAAGGCAGTCTTTTTTTCATGGCTCAGGCTTTTGAGGGCTAGGATATTTGATTAATATATTTTGGTTTTGTTTTTTATTTTTTTATTTTATTTTTGAAAAATTTTGTTATACATACATATATACACACACACACATATATATACATACATATATATTTCTCCCATCTATTTTCTTTAAGTCTCCTCCTCTCTTTTCTTCTGTTAATAGCCAAACTCTATTGCTCATTCTTTTACTCTTCCTCTGATTTTTTACTTACATTTTCTCTCTTCCTACTTCATAATCATCACATCTGACATCTCTTTGTTTCTCTCCCTGTTCACCATTCAAAATTGTAAATCTGATGTTTTTACTGTAGGCAATAACTGATCACATCATTTCTGTTCATTGTGAAAATTAACATTGTAGATAAGGAAATATTTGATTGAATTCTGTATACTGTTTGCATTGATTGTTGTAATTATTTATTTCCCCCTAAACTGTGAGGTACTGGAAACCTTCAGGGACACTATAAATCCACAGATCCATACTGTTAGATGAGTAGATACATAAACACCATGAAAAAAAGTAAGGGAAAAAACTGCCTCGAACAAACCAAAAATCTTCAATAACAGAATTCATTAACACCACAGTAGAAGAAATGTCAGAAAAGGAGTTTAAAATGTACATAATTAAACTGATCTATGAGGGAAGGGATGATAGGAAGAGTGAAATAAGATAGAAAATACAGGAAGTCAACATAAAAAAAAGAAAATACAGGAAGAGGAAGATCACTTCAATAAGGAGAGATTCTAAAAAAAAAATCAAGTGGAAATCCTTGAAATAAAGGAATCACTAAATCAAATTAAAAATTCAATGGAAAGTATTAACAGCAGACTAGACCACTTGAAAGATATAGTTTCAGGTAACAAAACCAGACAAAGAAACAGTAAAGAAAGCTTCGGACCAATATCCCTGATGAATATAGATGCAAAAATTCTTAATAAAATACTGGCAAATCACATACAACAAAATATTAAAAAGATAGTGTACCATGATCAAGTTGGTTTCAACCCAGAGATTCAAGGTTGGTTCAAAATATGGAAATCAACAAATGTAATTCACCACATCAATAGACTTAAAGACAAGAATAACATGATTATCTCAATAGTTGCAGAAAAAGCACTTGACAAAATACAACATCCATTTGTGTTTAAAACACTAGAAAAATTAGGGATAGTAGGAACAGACCTCAACATTTAACAGCTATATATATAAAACCCAAGGCCAACATCATTCTAAATGGGAAAAAACAGAAAGTATTCCATCTAAAAACTGGAACAAGACAGGGATGCCCTCTTCCACCACTTCTATTCAAGATGGTCCTCCAAACCCTAGCAAGATTAATTAGACAAAAGAAAGAAATTAAAGGACATGAATAGGAAAAGAAGAGCTCAAACTATACCTATTTGCTGATGATATGATTGGATATTTATAACATCCCAAAAATTCCACTGGAAAACTTCTAAAACTCATAAACAAATTCAGCAAAGAAGCAGGATATAAAATTAAAACATGTAAAACAATTGTGTTCCTATACACCAATAATGAATCAGATTTGAAAGAGATATTAGGAAAAATATCTGTTTCACAATAGCCTCAAAAAAAAATTGTGGGAGGAATTAATCTAACAAAAGCAGTGAAAAACCTCTACAATGAAAACAACACAACACTAAAGAAAGAAATTAAAGAAGATCTTAGAAGATGGAAAGATCTCCCATATTATCAAGATGGCCATACTACCAAAAGTGCTATACAGATTTAATGCAATTCCTACTAAAATTCCACTGACATCTGTTTTAGTCAGCTATTTTGCTGCTGTGACTAAAGGACCCAAACTTTAGTCATAACTGTCAAGGAGGAAAGTTTATGTGAGGGCTTGTAGTTTTAGAGGTCTTAGTCCATAGAGGGCTGGCTCTATTCCTTGGGGCTCTAGGTGAGGCTGAACATTATGGCAGGAGAGTGTGGCAGAGGGAAGCAGTTCACATCGTGATCAGAGAGCAGAGAGAGAGGTCTGTACTTGCCTGATACAAATATATACCCCAAAGCCATGCTCCAATTCTCACCTCCTCCAGCCATACCCAACCACTTCAATTACCACTCAGTTAATCCTTATCATATGATCAATCCAATGACTGTATTAAGACTTATAACCCAATCATTTCTCCTCTGAAACTTTGAACTTTCTTGCACTGTCTCACACACAAGCTTTTGGGGGACACCTCACATCCAACCATAACAATATCCTTCATAAAAATAGAAGAAGCAGTCATGAAATTCATTTGGAAAGACAAGAGGCTCAGAATAACCAAAGCAATCTTTAGTGAGAAAAGTGAAGAAGGAGGTATCACAAAACCAGACCTTAAATTATAGTACAGAGATATTGTAACAAAAATGGCATAGTATTGGCATAAATACAGACATAAAGACCAGTAGATCAGAAGACACAGAAAAAACCCCACATAAATACATTCATCTTGTATTAGACAAGGGTGCCATAAACATACACTGGAGAAAAGATAGCTTCTTCAACAAATGGTTCTATGAAAACTGGAAATCTATATATAGCAGAATGAAACTGAATCCCTATTTCTCACCCTGCACAAAACTCAACTCAAAGTGGTATTAGACCTAGGTATTAGACCAGAGAACCTTCAAGTACTAGAAGAAAATGTAGGGCCAACTCTACATCATGTAGTCTTAGGAACTGACTTCCTCAACAAGAAACCTAAAGCACAAGAAGTAAAATCAAGAATCAATAAATGAGATTTTATCAAACTAAAAATCTTATTCACAGCAGAAACAAAACAAAACAAACAAACAAAAAATCAAGAGCATGAAGAGACAGCCTACAGACTGGGAGAAAACCTTTGTTACCTGTACCTCAGAGCATTGATCTTCAAGATAGATAAAACAAAAAACGTAACACCAAAAAATAAACAAATAAATAGATAAATAAATAACCCAATCAATAAACAGGAAAGGAACTGAACAGGTACTTCACAGAATAAGAAGTACAAATGGTCAATAAATATATAAAATAATTTTCAACATCTCTAGCAATTAGAGAAATGCAAATTAAAACTACACTGCAATTTCAACTGACTTCAGGCAGAATGGCAACAATTAAAAATACAAGCAACAATAAATGTTCTGAGGATGTGGGGAAAAGCGTACACTTATACATTGCTGGTGTGCCTGCAAATTGATGCAACCACTCTGGAAAGCAGTATAGAGAGGCCTCAAAAACTAGGAAATGAACCACCATTTGACTTGGTTATACCACTTTGGATATATGCTAAGAAGCATTTATCCAAAGGACTTAATTTCAGCGTACTACAGTAACACAACCACATCAATGTTTATAGAAAGCTCAATTCACAATAGCTAAGCTATGGAACCAACCTAGGTGCCCTTCAGCATATGAATGGATGAAGAAAATGTGTTCTATATACACAATGGAATATTACTGAGCCAGATAAAAGAATGACTTCATAAATTGGCCAGTAAATGGATGGATCTGGAGATTATTATGCTAAGTGAAATGAGCCAGTCCCCAAAATCAAAGGGAATGTTCTCTCTGATATGCAGATGCTAACACACAACAAGGCGGAGAAGGTGGGGAAGATAGAAGTTCATTGGGCAAAACAAAAGGGAATGAAAGGAATGGATTAGGTACAGGAACAGAAAAGACAGTGGAATGAATCAGACATAACTTTCCTATGTTCATATATGAATACACCACAGTGAAGCTCCACATTATGTGCAACCACAAGAATGGGATCCTAATTAGCATAAGTTGTACTCTATGTATGTATGATATGTCAAATACACTCTACAGTCATGTACATCTAAACGGAATTTTGAAAAATATTTCCTAAAAAAAAGTATTTGATCATGAAAGGAATAGAACTCATTTCCTTGACCAGCTGACTGGTATCTCCCCAATTTAATTTCATAAATTAGGTCAACTCTTTTGGCCTTTTTTATACCATAACAAAGTCTCCAGGGTACAACAGGACAGCCACACTATCATCAGCAGTCTATTATCTTCGAAGCTGGGTTCCTGAGTCTGAAATTAGCTTGATCTATTTTTAAGAGGTAAGTTTATCTCTGCTCTTCCTCACTGTGTGAATATAACTATTGCTTCTGATTTAGGGAGTAGGGAGGTTTGAAGACGAGTTTACTATCTTTGGAATTTTAAGTCATTGTTGAAGGGAAATGGTAACAAGTTAAATTAGAAGGTGATTGATGTACTTCATGTAGAAGGGGTTCCTTTTTTTTTCAGGGAAATTAGAAGCAATGTTAATCATTGAGAGTATATGATGAAGGAAGGGGATGGAGACTTTAGGAGAAAGGGGAAAATCTGGAGTATTTGTTGAAGGCTTCAATAAAGATAACTGTAAGGCTATCTTCCTATATCTTTGGGAACCTGAGGGTAAGTTTGATACCATGAAATTTCAGGAATTATAGCTGGCATCCTGTTGAGATTTTATCAAGCAACTTTAGATCTGTAGCAAGAATGCCAAATGTCATTAGCAAGGGTTTGCAAAGCAGATAAGGGCTTGATATAAGTGCATTACTGAAAAGTTTACCATGAAGTTCATTCTGGATAGAAAGATAGAAAAGCCAGAATAGGAATAATGACTTGGAAATGATAATGTAGGAAAACAAGAGCTAGGTTAGAAAAGGTTCTTAAATGAGACATTTCCACTGAGACCGAAGGTTCACAGGAGGAGTAAAAGTATTGAAGTACTAAAATCAAATCGTTCAAACAGAAGCAGAATTAATAAGTGTATAAATGAATAAGTGTATAATGAATAAGAGTAGAAGCGAATAGGTATGTAAGTGTAAGGTTCAAAGTGCAAGGTTCAAAAAGGAGTGATTGTTGAATGACAGCTCAGGAATAGTGGTCCCAAGGAGATCTACACAGCACTGTTCCAGGCAACATGGATCGAAGGAAGTGAAAAAAGCAGAAGCTCTTTCAGAAAATGTTGAAAAGGATCTTAAATTTTAACAGGTGAATACTGTTGTCATCTAGTTTGAGAAAGAAGAGATGTTAAAGGCCAAGGTATGGGGCTGTTTGTTCATGGTGGAACAGGGGTCTGAAAGAGTCTCTTGAAAAAAACAAAGAAACTGATCAGGAATGAAGTGGGCCTATGGTGGTGTTGAGGCAAGCTAGATAAGGTGATTAGAAACAAGTTTAGTTTTCTGTTAAGGTCCTTTGTTGGTCAAAGACATTAATTAAGATAAGGGGGTTGGAACATTAGTTTTCTACTACTGCTCTACAATTACCACAGGTACAATAGCTTACACCAACAAATTAATTATCTCCTAGTTTTACAGGTTAAGAGTCTAACACAGGTCTCACCTGGCTAAACTCAAGGTATAGGCATAGTTGCATTCCTTTATGGAGGCTCTTAGGGAGAACCCATATTTGTGCCTTTTTAATCTTCCAGATGTTGCCATGTTCCCTGGCATTATCTTCTCATTTTCAAAGCTAGTAATGCTGCATCTCTCTGACATTTTTGTGTAGTCACATCCCCTCTCTTTCTTATCTTTGCCTTCCTCTTTGACTTTTAAGATTATAATGTGCCCACCTGGTTAATCCAGGATAATCTCCCTATTTGTAAGGTCAGCTGATTATCAACCACAATTCTAATTGCACACTTCACTCCTCTTTGCCATGTAATGTGATACATTCACAGATTTGGGGGATTAAGGTGTGGACAACTTTGGAGGGAGGGCATTATTTTACTGAGCATTGGAGGTAAACTGCAGAGGTTTGTAAACAATAAAGCAGGAGGCTGAATCAGTACACTCTGGCCAATGGAAGGCAGAGTTCTGATCAAAACTGGCTTTAAGATCTCAGCTGGATTGTTAGGAACATTAGCCTTACCAAAATTCTACTCCCAGGCTTCTGTGAATGATACGTACTTTGTGAATGTATGCTTAAAATACTACTGTTAATACTAATATAACTACTATCACAACTGCATCTCTTATGCTTTATGTTTCAGGCCTCTTCTAAAGTCATTATATGAACTAGTTTTATCCTTAAACAGTACTTTAAGGATAAAGGAAAGTGAAATTGTTCACTTTCCCTGTTTTTGCATGAGGAACTCAAGAATCAGTAACTTGCCCGAGGTCACAAAGGGGAGGATTTGCATACCTTTCTGGGTTGGGGGAAATGGAATGGCTGAGTATCTGTTTTGGGTTAGATACCAAAGGGTACAAGTCAGAAACAATGCTTTATGTAATTAATTGGGGGAAGGATCTGTTAAAATACCCACAGGGGGGGGGGGGAGTGAATATTCATTGGATGAACCTACAAACAGACACCAGACTTCTTTAGCTCAGTACAATCTCAATACAATAGCACAACCATCTACAAGGCTATTCTGTCTTTTACCTCTCTTCAATTAAAAATGCTTATTGATTATTGGCAATATAAAAGAAACTTACTGGATATTACATAAACCTGATTAACTGAGATTTAAAACTCAAGGGAATAATATTTAGTAGAAGTAATTATAAAATGTGCCAAAATTTTACCTGGTAATTTACAAAATCATCAATTCCATTATTGCAGCCTATGTCATTTGCTCTTCTCTCAATTTCTTCTCTATGGTTTCTCTTTTACTGTCCTTCTACCTCTACCTATATTCTCATTTCCTTTTTTGAGTACTTCTCTCTTCATTCTTTTTCATCACTTTTTTCTTTGTCTTTCTCTTCCTGCTTTTCTTAATTGCCTAGGTGATTATCTCCTACCTACATACCATATTCAGCTTATTCTGGAAATAGGTTTTGTTTTAAAGTACTAAAATTCTCCTGAATTCACTTTCTCATTCACATCCAATTTTCCCCTTTATTCCATCCACAAATGAAAGTTCAGAACTTCTTATTTTCTGTTCCTTACAATTTATAATTACTAGTTATAATTCTCCCAAATCTCCTGGCAATATGTTTGTCTTCACCTTTGCCCCTTTTTCTGACTCTTCTAATACTCTTCTAATGTTATTTGCCTCCTCAAAAGTCTTTAACTGTTCTTACAATCTACCAGATAAAATTGAAACTTTTTAACCTGGTTTTAAAAAATCCCTGACTACTCATCTAACTTCACTTTCATCTTTTCCCATAATGACCATTCAAATGCTACCCTTTGTCAGCACAGAAATGCTTGTTTTCCAGAACATATCATTCTGTGTCATGCTTCTCTACCCTTCCATCAATTGTCTTGCTGCTTTTCCCCAAACTGTATGGAAAACTTCTAGTCATTCAGATTGTTCACGTGTCTCTTCTGTGAGGGGTTTCCAGTCGTTTTTAGGCAAACCTGGGACATTTAATCTACTTTCTTCTCTACTGTGCATTCTTCAGTGTTTGCAAGAACATTGTTAATAGTATCTGGAGTCAGGACATGGGTTTTCCGTTCCCAGCACCTACACAAAATCCGTCATATAGTAGTTTAATCATCTTTGTTAAATGAACCTACCACAATGCTGCAGAATCTCCTTTTAGCATGAGAATATCAGTTTCTCAAGCTGTATTCTTTGGAACCCTAGCACCCCTACAAAAGAGCTATATATTATAATTAGATAATTATGTAAAATATGTTTATTTTCATGTTGATTTGGGAGAGAAGTCCAATTCTTCCTTTTCCAAATAGTCTTTTATTTATTTATTTTTTTGGTACTGTAGATTGAACTCAGGGGCACTCGACCACTGAGCCACATCCCCAGCCCTATTTTGTATTTTATGTAGAGACAGGGTCTCACTGAGTTGCTCAGCGCCTTGCTGTTGCTGAGGCTGGCTTTGAATTCTCAATTCTCTGATTCTCCTGTCTCAGCCTCCCTGAGTGCTGGGATTACAGGCTTGAGCCACTGCGCTGGGCTTCCAAATAATCTTCTTAACTTTTAGTTTCATGATTGTTAGGTGCAGCCAAGGTCCATAAAGGAATTAAGTCACCTAAACCATCTAAAATTAAACATTTATTTGTTTTACCATGACCTAAATGATGAACATCAACAAAAACAAAGCATATATATGACTACAACATCAACCTAATTACCTCCATTTAATTTGTTTCTCACCCACCTCTGCTTATTGTGGATTAGTGCCAAGGAAATAGAAAAAGTTTTGCTCATTTACCTTACTGCTTTTACTTACATTTATTTAGAATGGCGATGCGATTTTAATTTTACACAGTTTGATGTAGGGAAAAATAACTGTTGTAAGGAAAATTTTTAGGAAATAGTCACTGAAAAATAGAGTATCAGTTGAGGTTCAGTAAGGAATACAGACACCATACTGTGTATCGGAAGAAACTTATTATAGAGAAATGTTACCAGGGTTTGGAGGGAACCTCCAGATCAAAAAAGGTTGAGGTGATACAAGGATATGAAGTTATCTGCTGGAAAGGATGATGTTACCACCTTTAGAGCTGTTGGGGGAACAAAAGTAAAAGGTTGAATTATTAGAACTCAGAAGCTTGGAGGAGAGACACTACAGAGAAATGGGGGAACTCTAAGTTTGGCTGGGGCTGGTACCATTTAGAGGTTATGGTGAGCTGGTTTTTAGCATGTAAAGGAAGTGAGAGTTTGGAAGCAACTGGTAAAGACAAGGTGATAGGCTATTGCTGAGGTGATACTGAGAGGAACAAGAAGAAAATGAAAAGGAACTAGTCCCTTCTCCCATATTCCTGCCATCACTCTCTCTCCAGTGTCCTCTATTGATAGAACATATCAGAAAGCCAACTGGTAAAGGAAAACTGTAGTTTACAGAGTCCCAGCCCTAGAATACAAAACAGAATGCAGAACTATGAACATGGAATGGAGAAAACATAGTTTAAAATGCAGCACTAATGGCAATTAAATCAGCAATAGTCAGTGTAACCATCTTACAGCTTAGAAAAGCTCCACATGAGTAATCATAAACTCAGGATATTAAACATTAATATACTTCTATTGAGTTTGTTTGCCATTAGTCATGCACTTGAGTATGCTGTCACTACAGTTATCATTGGATCATTCAATCTGGAATCTATATAGCATTATTCTAGGTGCTTGGGTTTTAGCAGTGAAAATAATAAATTCTTGCAGCACTCTTTCACTCTAATAAAGGAAAAAAAACATAATAAATATATATATATAAAAACATATATGTCAGATGGTAAAATGCAATGGAGAAAATAAAATTAAGGGGATAGAGATTGGGGTGAAGGCAGCTCTTTCATATGAGTTGGTCTTAGAGAGCCTCAGCAATAAAGTGAAATTTGAGCAAGTACTCAAAGAAAATCTGAGGGAGAAAGCAGTCTAAGTATATAGGTGAAGATCTTTTCAGTAGAAAAAGTATTCCATCGATAGATATGAGATTGATGAAAATTTTGCCAAGTGTTGAACTTTTTGTGGGATTACAGGTTGCTTTTTAAGTATTTTCCTAATTCTCTTCTAGAATTCTGTGAATCTAGGTAGGTAACATCAGTTTATTATCAAATATGACACTAAAATGAAACATTCTACAAAGCATTGTTCATCTTTTCCACCAAGGGAAATGCTATGCTTCTTCACACAGCAGGTTATAAAAGATTTGTTTATAGTAAGGAAAATTGGCTAAAGTATGTAATGTCCCACCTAAACTATAAGATGCTTTGATTCAATCAACTATGAAATTCTAATGATAGTCTCAAAGTTTTAATTTGGATGATTGTAATAAATGCAAAATGCCCAGAACTTTACATAATTATTTCTTTGTTAAAGTGAAAACCTTTATTTTTCAGTTAAGAGTTAATGAAGCTTGATAATTGGCAGTCTTTGAGGAAGAAAGTGGGATGGACATCACCAGTACTTTCAACCCAAAACAATGAAATCATTGCTGGCATTGAGATCACTTGGCTTTTTATTCAGATATTATTTTTCTAAAAAGTAAATATATGTATTTAGTATTCAATGGTGTCAGAAATATTAATGTTAGCTATAATTATTCTTTCAATTAGTTTGTTATATGAACAATAAATATGAACTTATCTATAAAGTTAGAAAGTATAAAATGGTGTAAAATCGAAGAATACTGTTAAAGATTTAAAAAATCAATAATAATTCTTGTCCTTGGAAAAATGGGTTTTACTTTGTAATGTAAAATCTTTTTTTTTTTTTTTTTTTTTTTACCCAGTCATGATTTCCAACAGGAAAGCCTGAGGTGGGTATATCTAAGCTTCTTTTATCTGAGGAGAATGTAATTTAAGACTGGACACTTTTTAGAAGGTAGAAATTTGAGTTGCCTTAGTCAATTTGTTTTTAACTTAAAGAGGAATATTAAGTGGTCAATGGTGCATATTGGAAGGCGAGAACATGGTTCTGGCTGGAAAAATCACTGCTTATGGCTGGCAGTATTTGCACAGAACTTAACCTGTGTCCAGGTTCCTCCAGCTGTCAAGTAGGGATAATAGTAATTGGTACTTTCCCTGGGAAGTGAACATGTGCTTTGACATCTCTGGTTGAAGATGATATATCAACACAAATTATTATTATTAGAACATAATGCATGTATGCACATAAAACACCAGCATGGTGCTGCTTTAGTACTTATATAACATCTATAAATGCTTTTCTTCCATACTTTTTTTTACTGTAGGTGAGATAATATAATCATAGCATGCCATTATTTAATTTCTCCAAACATATAGGAAATATATTTTTTAAAGCTCCATATCATTTTTTTGAGAAGCACTAAAACTGCTAACTCCTCATGGTCTCTGTAGCAAATTGCACAGATAGACCCCATAGTAAGCCTTTGGCACATTTTAAAAATGTTCACTGAATTGGTTTTCCTAAAGACTGGAACCATCAGGGAAAGGCTGGGGGAATGAAATTGGCTAGCGGTATTAAAATTTTGGTTGTTCAACATTGAACTGAGTCTCAACAACGTATTAAAGTGCTAACTAAATAGATAATTAGCTAGCCATTGCTCAGTGGGCTCTTTCTAAATTTAGCAGTAAAATTAGGTTTAGGCTATGTGAAAATAGGAAAAGAAATTTTCTCAAGGGAAACTAGTGTCAGCAAAGCTGAGGAATGTCACAATAGCTACATTCCGTCAATTATGAACATCATCAGGGGATCTCCCTATGCTATGCAGGACAAGGTTTATTCATAAGTGCATCCTGAGGATAGATGATACAAAGCGTTGGCTGCAAGAGACAGGCTTACAGGAGATGACAGCAGCTGGCAGAGAAAGGGAGGGAGAGAGAAAAGGGGTGGAGGAAAAAAGAGGTACAAGACCAAGCGCTGGGAGACTGGATGGGAGGCGGAAGTAAAGAAAATGAGAGGCGGGCAGGGTGTAGAATGGTGTGTATCCTCTGAGGTGAGTAAAACACTGTAAGCCAGTGGGTGGAAGGTGGGGGGACCCTAGTGATTCAAAGCAAAGGACGACATGGTTTTGGCCGCAGGCAAGCTTTAGTTTAGCCCGCGACAGTCTCATTTCTGGGTGGCTGATTATTGTTCGTCTGATTGGAGCACATTTGTGCCTATTTGGTTGAGATGGCAGCACCTATATAAAATGAATGGTGAAGGCCTTAAAACTGGTACTCTTTGCCTCTCCCAACTCCACGCCCACGGACAGTCCAAACTTAATCCTTTCCTCCTCCATAGAACCGCGAGGGTCTGGGGTTTCAAGGTCACGGCACCCGGCAGTGCGTGGCGGGTAGATGAGTAGAGCAGGGCGGAGAGCCATCCAGGCTGAGGGAGGGTCTTGGTGGACTACAGACGCTCAATTACGGGCAAATGTTTAATACTTCCCGAGGTCGCTTTTCTGCGATTAGTTCAAAGAAAAACAAGCAAAAATAAGATTACACGTGCGAACATGCAAATGACCTAAGAAGAACACCATCGCCCTAGAAGCCCTCCGATCGGGAATAAATATACACCGCCTCCTGTTGCCAATCGCCGGGCGAGTAAAGTGGACAAGCCCGCAGCCCGAGAGGAACGAGAAAGCAAACCTTCTGGGGCCCTCCGCTCGCTAGCTCCCCCGACCCTTCCACCAAGCCACCCTCCCAGAGAAAGGATCAAGAAAAATGCCTGTGCAAATGTGCCACAGCGAGCGGGAGGTGTGTGTGTGTGGGGGGCGGGGGGACCGAAAGGTGGGGAGTGGGGCTAGAAAGGGAGAGATTCTGAGAGCACAGCTGTCCCGGGGAGTAGGAAGGAGAAAGTCTCTTCAGTCCCCAGTGCCCCGGCACGGAGAGAAGCGACTAGTCTAGCAGGCTGCGTCCAGCTTCCCAGACAGGAACCTTTAGCCTGGGCAACGGAAGGGCAGCTTCATCTTGCTTTCTCCTCGCCACCCTCTCCACGACCCAGGTCCCCACCAGAGGGAGAACACTGCCCTAGAGAGGCGAGCTGGGAGCGCGATTGTCCCACAGCACTCCGCCTCCGTCTGCGCCGGGGCCGCTGTGGACCCGCGAGGGGCGGAGTGGGCGATACCATTGGAAAGGCTGAGAAGGGGGGAAATGAGGCAGGAACAAGGGGCGGGGCCGGGTAACCTAGTCCAGATTTTCCTGTCCTTTTTAAAGCTCTGCTTTGGGAGAAACCCCGTTATCAAAGTGGATGAAGAGGGTTTTTTTTCTCCTTCTGAAGGAGGAGGAGCGTGTGTACGAGGGCGGGGTGGGAGGAGGCGGCTTGCACCCCACAATCAGACGGGAGCCAGAGTTGCGGGGAGGGCAGACGAGTCCGGGTGCGGGCTTTGAGGGTCGGCTTGCTCTCCCCCTCCCGCGAGGGCGGGGTGGTGCGTTCCGAGTTCCCAGGAGTTCGAGGCGGGCGGGTGCCGGGGGGAGGGGAGTGGCGGCGGCGGCGGCGGCGGCGGGCGGCTCCCGCTTCAGCCTCAGCAGTGGCGTCGGCGACGGCGGAGTCGAGGCACCCGCGAGCGCTCGGCTGAGTGTCAGCTGGCGGCGACGGCGCAAGAGCTGGGAGTTAGGGACACGCGCGCCGGACCTTCCGCCGCCGCCGCGCCGCGGCCGCTGCTGCCGCCACCCAGAGCCTGAGGCGCCGGGGCCCGGGGAGCCGGGCGGCCGGCGGGAGAGCGGGCCGGGGGGAGGGTGGGGTATGGCGCGGACCCCGGGGCCGGCCCCGCTGTGTCCCGGAGGCGGCAAAGCACAACTTTCCTCCGCTTCTCCCCCCGGGGCCGGGCTCCTGCTGCCGCCCCCGACGCCACCGCCGCTGCTGCTGCTGCTCTTCCCGCTGCTGCTCTTCTCCCGGCTCTGTGGTAGGTGAACCGAGGTGGTCGGCGCGGGCTGAGGGAAGCGCGACCGAGGGTCCCGGCGCGGCGGCCCGTCCTCGCGGACCGCTCTCCGGGGCGGCGAGGCGGTTATGTTCGGCGGTTGGCTGCTCGAGCGGGAGCCGCGGACTTTGGCTGGAAACTTTTCGCCGCGCCCCGGGCGAGGCCCGGAAAGGGCCGGGCGGGCGAGTGTGGCGCGGTCCGTCCTAGCGACCGCGCGGGTCTCAGTGCTGATGGCTGGGGTCGGCGAGGGTACTTGGTGCGGAGAGCTCTGGGGACCGTTATTTCCTACCTCTTTCGCGAAGCCAGCGGAGAGCGCGGACTTCTGGGCTGAGGTTAAGATTCCGGGATGCACGTTTTGCCGCCTCCTTTCTTTTCCCTGGTGAAACTTGAGCTGTGATTCCGGAAACCCTAGGGACCAGAGTCCGAAGGAATGAAGCCTTCTGTTCTCTTCTCGTGGCCTTCCACCCGGGAGAAGGCACCATCTTAACCTATCCTGCCGCAGCATCCCTTACAACCAGTTTTCTTAGGTCCTTGGGCCCTGTTCTGCCCTGGCAGCCTCTGATCTCCTCGGATTGAGCCTGGTAGCTGCCTTCCAGTTTTGGGACGTCTCCAACTGTCCCTGCTTATTTTAGGCAATTCTGTTTGTCTCTAGGACCAATATATACATGTTAAATACTTGATTACATCGACCGCCGGCTGTTCTAATCAAAACAACCTCATACCTATCCCCCATGTCAGTCTTTCCCGTATTTTGCTACAGTTTTCCTGACACATTTGGGGCTAGGCTTTTTGTAAGTTTGTTTCCCAAATATCTGAAACTAGAGGCCTCCTTTTTAAGGATTAAGTAAAAAAATGTGCATTTTATGCAAGAAAAATAATTCTAAGTAGTAATTAATGGATCACAGTGACTTGGGAAAATAAGACCACTAGTCTTTGGAGATTAGCGCAAAATGCCTTTGGGTAATATAAAAATACTGCAGGGCATTATTCATTCAAACTCTCTTACTTGGTAAGGAAGGTGATGGGCAGAACTTCACGTGATCAAAGACTGGTTCTTAGTGTATCATCTCGATCCTAATTTTTACCAACATTTTTAAAAAGGGGAGATGTGTGGGAATTTCTTGGATAGTGTGATGTGGAAGGAAGAGTTAAGGTAGTTGGGTATGAGATAGACAAAGTTATGAGATATGAGTGCCCCTCATAGGCTGAGAATTTTCACTACCAATTCACCATCAGCACTGTAATGAAAGTTTTTGATTTACACAATGTAGTAATGAAAAATAGCATGTTATCTAATGTCTAGTGTTTATTAGCACTCCTCAGATGTTTAATTCCAAAATACAGCTCTTAATGCTATTACTCCTTTAAATTGACATAAGAATCTTGGTTGAATTTGCTGTTTTTATGTTCCATTAAGCTTACCGTTCATTGAGTTCCAGGGTAGTTAGAAAGGACATTAACAGTTTACTGTCTTTACTATCCAGTTTGTATTTATGTTGGGAAGAATATATATACCTCCACATTTGTCTAGTTAGAAAAAAACCAAGGAAGAATGAAGTAATATGTACAGCTGATACAGGAGACATAGTTTGCATAAGAATTTTACAGTGATTTTACAAATGAATTCATTACTTTTTGAAGGCGTACATTGGTTTCTACATGGAAGAATGTTTCTTAAAAATATCTTCAATAATGTGCTATTGGAGGTCTTGATATTTTAGAGTCTAAAAACTTCATTTAGGCTTGTGGACTGTGATTTAGAGGAAATGTAAATTGAAGTTTTTAAAAGTCAACTTTGCTTGTAGTTGTAGTCATAGACACTAGCTTGGTGTTACTGTGCACTGCTCATTTAAATAGCTTCCTCTTTTGGCTTATAGTGTTATAACACTTTAATTTGTGAACCCTTATGACAAGTTTTTTTCCATTAAACTCTTATTTTAGAATTTAGTCTTTGAATAGGACACAGTTGTTGTGACCTAGGGATACTTAATAAGTATGGAAATAGAATTTTATTCTTGTAAGCTATTTGTTGATCTAACAACTTGTTGATCTGACTGATGTTAGTAGTGCCAACATGCATAGTACTACTTAGAAGATCTGGCATGTATTTCTGTTTGAGTAGAACTAGTTTTAGAGTTGCAAAGATTTTTAGGCTTTAAAGAGATGACTGATATGTTAATCAAAATGCTTTGTTTTATCATACTTAAGAGTTTTCTTTTCCATGCTATTTGGCTTATTTTTAGTATAGCCTTAGTTATAGTTAACTTTGTCATGCTAATTTGACTATGAAAAATGTCCCTCACAACTGGTAGACCTCATATTCTGAAAATCTAAAAGTTTATGTCAGATAGGCTATTTGTTTTGTGTTATACATTATCTTATTTCATGACTTGAACTTTTAAAATGAGACATTTACAGATTGACAAATTACCAGTTTTCATTTTCTTTTTTTAAGTCTAAGAAACTCCTAGTTACAAAGGTCAAATAGATTAGGTTTACAACAACATGTTACTTGATAGACTTCATTTATTTTATTTTTTAAAATATTTTTTAGTTTTAGATGGACACAATGTCTTTTATTTATTTATTTATTTATTTTTATGTGGTGCTGAGGATTGAACCCAGTGAGTGAACCCACACATGTGAGACAAGCGCTCTACCACTGAGCCACAACCCTAGCCCCAGACTTCATTTATTTAATTCTTTTTTTTTGGTACTGGAGATTGAACTCAGGGGCACTTGACCACTGAGCCGCATCCCCAGCCCTATTTTGTGTTTTATGTAAAGACAGTCTCACTGAGTTGCTTAGCACCTCGCCTTGCTGAGGCTAGCTTTGAACTCGCAATTCTCCTGTCTCAGCCTCCCTAAGTGCTGGGATTACAGGCTTGCGCCACCGCGCCCAGTTCATTTATTTAATTCTGAAAGTCCATGTTTCACTTTGATGACAATAATCAATTCATAGATTATCAAAATTATCTGAATTTTTTTTCCTATTCCTATAATTTAACTTAAGAGGTAGAGAATATTAGGATACTATATCCCTATATGGTATTGATGAATAAGAAGATGGATTATTTGGCCTTTATAATGCTCCATTTGACCTTGAGATTCTATGGTTATTTGCATTTTTAGCAAGGTTTTATCTTAAGTTGATGTTTAGAAGATGATAGAAAAGATCTGAGATAATAGGAACATTTAAAAGTACTTTTTATGTACTTGATAGTCATTTGGGGATGTAACACATGACAAAGTTCTGGTTTCAAAGTATTTACAGTGTTTTAATAGACAACAAGAAAGCAGTTTGTTGTTTATGAGAGATGTACATGAGGTTCTGTGAGTTTCCAGGAAGAGGGATGCCTCACATTTTACGGATAAAGATATATATATGAACCAGGCACAGTGGCGCTCCCTTGTAATCCCAGAGACACAGGAGGCTGAGGCAGGAGTATCACAAGTTCAAGGCCAGCCTGGGCAACTTAACAAGACCCTCACAACTTTGTGAACAGACTCTGTCTCAAAATAAAAAATAAAAAGGCTGGGGATGTATCTTGTGGTAGAGTGCCCCTGGATTCAATCACCAGTGGGAGCAGGGAGGATATATTATGAATGTGAAATGAAAAAAAAATTTATGATGCTGGCTAGGCATGCTCTCTACCACTAAGCACACCACCGGCCCTAAAAGTCACTTAAAAAAATCATTTGAGTCAGATTATTCAGTTTAGACATTGCGGTAATGGTAAAAGATTGATATCTGTTTCTCTTTCTTTCTGCAACTTTTTTTTTAGTTATTAAAAATGTAGTTTCTGAAAAAATGACTGTCACTTACTAAATATTATGCCATTGGTAGTTTATTTATATTATCACCTTACTACTGGGGTTCTTTGAGGATTAAATGAAAGAAGAAAACTTAACATTTATTACATAACAGCATAAACAATCTTGTCTGGTATTGGTGATTCTGTTTTTAAATTTTGGGGGGCACCCTAGATTTAACCCAGGGGCAGTCGACCACTGAGCCACATCCCAATTCCTATTTTGTATTTTATTTAGAGACAGAGTCTCACTTAGTTGCTTAGTGCCTTGCTTTTGCTGAGGCTGGCTTTGAACTTGTGATCCTCCTGCTTCAGTCTCCCGAGCTGCCAGGATTACATGTTTGAGCCACTTTGGCCGGCATGGTATTGGTGATTTTTAAATTCTACTATCTTGTACTGAATAATTGAGTTTTCAAATTAATTGGCTAGCTGTACTTACACTTCACATCTTTTCGTATGGAGTTTATAGCCCAATCAGTAGTTTATAAATATTTGTTAAATTTACTTCAGATAAATATACTGATGATCAATTTAAAAAAATATTAGAATATAGTCAATTGGTTTTATATGAAAACTATTTGAATCTTCCCTTAATGATGTTGAATGCATTTTAAGATTTTGGCAGTTCTCTAAAGTCACTTAGGATATTAGGATTATATTGAAAATGTGGGATTGAAGAGGAGTCACAATTTAACTTCTACTTTGTCTATTTTCTGGTAGCATCAGGTTAGGGCCAACAACATTTGTTACCTGTGTGAGTCTTTCCACATCCTAAACATATATTATTAGAAAGTGAACCAAATTTAGAAGCAACTAGAAGGGATAAACCTTCCTTTTTACAATTTTTTTGGGAGTGTTATAATTATACATAATAGTGGAATCTGTTTTTAGGTATCTATATCTGTACCTTAATGTAATATAACAATATACTTTGATCAGTTTTGTTCCCCTGTATCTTCCCTTTGGTCTTCCCTTCTATAGCATCAGAAATATGCTGGGCATTTATGTGTGTATGTATTATGTATATTTACTGGCTTACCTTGTTAGGCTGAATACCCCTTATTCCAAATGCTTTGGACCAGAAGTGTATTGGATTGTTTTTAGAGTTTAGAATATTTGCATATGCATAATAATGTATTTTTGGAATGGGACCCAAGGTAAAACATGGGATACATTTGTGTTTTATATATACCTTATACATATGACCTGAAAGTAATTTTATATAATATTTCAAGTAATTTTGTGTATGAAACAAAGTTTCATAGTGTGTAGAATTTTCCACTTGTGGCATCATGTGTATTCAGGATGTTTTTGGTTTTGGAGCATTTCAGATTTTAGATTTTTACAGTAGAAATGCTCAACCCATCCCTACATATTTACATATTTATAATTTAATGACTCAGAAATTCAGATACATTTTGAATCTGTATAATTGAGGAATAAAACATCAGTTATTGCCAGTTATTTGAAACTTATTGACAAGAAGCTAGTTATGATACCCTTATCAAAAATAGTATTTTGATATTCTTTGATTTACTATTAAAAATTACTAAATATTTCTGTGGCATATTTTGTACTCTATTAAAGTCTTCATAAAAATTGACAATAAACACTATGATTTTCAAAAAATGTGACAATACTATTAATATGTAAATGTGTGATAAAATCAAATAACCCTTCATTCTGTGAATGTTAAAGATGACTTTATATAGCACACACTCGTATCTAAAAATCTGGGTGTTATTAATCTGACATACTTTTGATCTGCCATGTCTTTTTTTTTTTTTTTTTTATACCAGCGATTGAACTCAGGGGCGCTAGACCACTGAGTCACATCCCCAGCCCTATTTTGTATTTTATTTATCTCACTGAGTAACTGTGGGCCTCACTTTTTGCTGAGACTGGCTTAGAACTTGCGATGCTCCTGCCTCAGCCTCCTGAGGTGTGTGCCACTGGTATATGCCACTGTGCTCAGCTTGTCATGCTTTTGATTACCTTATACATTTAGAAATTCCATTAAATTCATAAACACATTCCTTTCTTGAATTTGGTTAATTTTTTTATTTTTGTACTATCTCTGGAATAATTTAATCATTTATTTAAATAAAGTTTGTTGCTAGCCTTTTTCAAAGGTTGACCTCAGGGTTTTTTCCCTAAATGGTTCATTTATAATGTAGGTCATTGTTAGAATTTTAGAGGGTTGCCTCCTATGAGTCTAGATGTATACATATTTTAGGTACTATAGTTTTCTTAGAAAATGTTGGTTTATAATAGTGAATTTTATCTTGTCTTTTTAATGCATAATCCTGAAGTTTTTTTTTTTTTTTGGCAAGCCTCTTTATTGCCTACCATTCATTCTGCTAATTAAGAAAAGTAGGGAAGAGCTTTTACATTATGAGTAGATATTCATAAATTGGAATTTGAGCTGTATAAAAACATACCAGCTCATAATTGAATTAAGTAGCTGAGAAATGGCAGGATGCTTTTCAACACTTTAGTTTGTGGGTTTAAGTAATTTATATGTGTGATTCTATTCATAAAATTATGATAGTTTTGTTTGTTTTTAAACTTAATTTGGCTTCCTTTAATTTCATGATTTAAAAAAAAATCAAATGTTTTTATTTTAAATGAGTTGACTATTGCTCCTAGTAGAGGGTCTTTACGTTCACAGCCTAGGCTTCTTCAGAAGAAATAAAGGAGCAACAAAAGTGGGGAGGCAGAGCTCTATAATCATTACTTTTAGATCCCCAAGGTCAGCAAAATTAGGTGTATGGATGGATTCAAATCATAGATATTAGGGAATCTTCCTTAAAATAGTAGATCCAGTAGTTTTACTAGATCAGTAGTTTTTACAAGATTGTTGAGTAGTGACCCGTTTATATTTTGAGATACATTTTCAGGTGGTTCTTTTCTCCAAACTGTTCTATTTTGACAGCATTTTATTTAGTATTTCACCGGATGATATCACACTTTTAAAAGAATTACACTCTACCATTTTATTCACAATTTTGTATCTGCATGTGTTTGCCATGTAGTTGATACTCAAATTTCTTTATTTTGTGAGTTTAGTAGCAAAGTCAAGTCTAAACCAGCATTGTACAAGAGAAATACAATGGGAGCCACATAATTTTTTCTAATGCCGCATTAAAAAAAGTAAAAAGAAATAAATCAAATGAAATTAATCTTAGTATGCTTAATACAAGATAACCAAAATATCATTTCAGCATTCAATTGACATTAAAAATTTAGATGTCTTATGTTTTATTTCATACTGTTTTTGAAATGTTGTGGATATTTTATACTTTACAGATCATTTCAATTTGGACTAGCCACGTTAGCATACCCAGTAGTCAAATGTATTGTGAATGTTGACTACCATGTGGGACAGTGTTAAATCTCAAATAGTCACTGTCTTTAAAGTTGATTATGCTCTTTTCCAGTCCTGTTCATAAGGCTTGGAATGACATTGCTCTTCCTTCCTAGCTAGTCAAACTCTGAAGTTCAAGGTGTAAGACTGATTTCCCTTAGCACATCTTGCATACAATGGGCATGCCCATTCTTTTCATTTTTTTTCACACTTTGAGGTATGGAACAATGTTTGTCCGAGTGCTTCCGTGGTACACTAGTCTTAGAAAATAAGTTTTTGGAAGCGTGTACTGTATTTCACCACGTAATTTTTACCACCACATTAATGTATATTCATGAGTGTTCCATGTATCCAGTTTAGTAACAAATGATTTTTTAAATAATACTGGCACAGTTTTTTTCTTTTCTAAAAAGAGCCACATGTAATAGTCACACACCACCTTTTTACAAAAATTTGACAAAGTCTGCAATAGTTATTTGGTGAAATATAGTACCGTAATTGAATACATTTGGGAGTGGGAAAAACTGACCATACACCCCTCAGAAAGTCATAATATGCATTAATTTGTTAATGATCTATGAAATTAAGTAAAATATCCTATTTTACTTTAATTAAAAATTGTGTGTGTGTGTAATACCTATTAACATGTTGCAGAAGCTGTGTTGTGCAGAACACTATGGGAAACATTCTTAGGTATACACTCTTTTTTTTCTTTTTCTGTACTGGGGATTGAACTCAGGGTCACTCAACCACTGAGTCACATCCCCAACCCTATTTTGTATTTTATTTAGAGATAGGGTCTCACTGAATTGCTTAGCACCTTGCTTTTTTTAAGGCTGGCTTTTGAACTTGCGATCTTCCTGCCTCTGCCTCTTGAGCTGCTGCCACTGTGCCTAACTAGTAGGCACAGTGTATTTTATTATTCCTGTCTTGGAAAGCATGTGTATTTTAAATTTGAGGTATAAACCTATAGGCCTAAATATATCACTTGAAAATAGCACTACATTGGTTTTTCTTTCTTTTTTTAAATTCTACCTGTCCTCTTTAGTTTCTTCTTTTTTATTGTCTTACCCATTTTGAATCTGAAATGTTTGCAGTATTGACCATTTAGGAAGAATACAGGTGGTCTTTGGTGTTGCTAAGTCAGCTTTGTATTATTTAACCAAGTATGTATATAGTTCTGATAGCTTCTGTGAGAAGTATTTTATTTATGTATGGCACACTTCACTCTAGATTTTAGTTTTAGGAATAAAATGGATACATTTAAGATAACTAGTTGATCTTGTAATGGAGATACACCAGTACTGCTATTAGGAAAGACTTGAGAACACCATTGGGCAAATTCAAAAATAGGTGCCCAGAGCTATGGCTCCAACTCAGTGTTTGAGAATATTATAATTATGAGTGTGCTTGACTCTTCTAAATTACATCAATTCAGAGGGAAAACAAAAATATTATGAAATGTTAGTATTCATAAATTATGGCAAGATTACTTTCATAAAGTAACTATTTCTGTGAGTTATCCATGATAGACAGAATTGTCATTATTAAATCATTTTATATGGTTGTATGTGAAGATTATTAATAAAATTTATGATTTAATCATAGCACTGTGGGCCAGATTAGGATTTCACAAATGTCATTATGAATTCAGAGTCTACTAATTGGATTTAAATTAGCTATAAGTTCAACTTAGTACTGACTGTAACAGTAAACTGCCTGGTTTTTAAACTTGCTTAGAGATATGCTAGCTCTTTTATTTTAAATGCAAAATCAGAAAAATGCGTGTTAACCTTTTATTTTTTTCTGAAGAGATTCAAGTGGAAGAAGGTATATAGTTAATAGTTCTATCCTTGTTAAGTGTGTAGGGCTAGAACATAAGAGAAGCATTTTTTACCAGTTCATGAGTCTGTTTATGTTAAAGGCTGTAGCAGCCACACTAAATCTCTGCAATTCTGCTTGTTAAACTTAAAGGAGGTGAAAAATTACCACTGACACAAACATAAGAAACATGCAAATGATGTAGTTGTATTCAGTACCAACTTTATGATAGCTTCCCCATTCTTATAAACAGTGTTGAAATTGTAAATCTATGATCATCTAATGATGCAGTTTGTCTAGTTCACAAATGGGAATGAACTTTAATATCAAATAATAGTTAAGGATACTGGCATAGTGGCACATGCCTATAATCCCAGCAGCTAGGGACTCTGAGGCAGGAGGAGTGCAAGTTTGAGGCCACCCTTGGCAACTTAATGAGATCCTGTGTCAATAAAAAAGTTTTTAAAAGGTCTGAGATGTAAAGTACTGAGTACCCCACCAATGTGTTCAGTTCCCAGTAACACACACACACATACTCACACCCAGAGAACAGTAGGGATCTATGTTTTTTTCAAGTTGTTGTCTTCTCTTTTGCTGTTGTGTATTAATATAACGGCAAAAGATTCATAATTTCTTTTTCTTTTAAAGTTGGTATAGATCCTACAGTTGACTAATTTTGAATAACCAAAACAAAGTCTATCAAGGTAATATAGTAATAATAAGACATCTGTTCTTATCGTTAAATGACTGTCTAGTTAAACTCTTGACATTTGACTATTGACATTTTTTTCTGTATTTAAGAAACTAAAGTTAGGAAAGCAGATTATTTTTATATTTTTCAGTTAGAAAATATTTTCAAATTTTAGATTTTTAAAGGAGTCATCGATTATGTAATGAGTTTGATATTGTTTATCAAACTCATTTTCTATATGTATGTACAAGAATCTGGACATTGATAAATTTTCATCGTATTTAATAGTTGATAATGAAAATGTTTAAATATATAAGTAGCTGGTGAAATTTGTATATGGCAAAGTCTTTTGTCCTAATAAAGCTTTAATCCTGACAGCATATGTTAAAATATAAATGTAAATCTAAAGTTCCCTAAGAAAAATAAATATTTTTCTCTGAGGATACTGCTGTTGCTTTGCTGCCCTCTACAGTCATATAAAATAGTCGTTCTGTAGATTTTTCTCTCATGAGATGATTAGAGTACTTTGTTGACCTCCAAGCTTTAAATTTCAGGAATGAGTTGAGTAATGTTTACTGTTAAAATATGGCGAAGCTTCGTTAGTCACCACAGTTGATCTATTATACAAAAAATAAAGAATTTTGATAATGGTGCTGGGGATAGATTGAGTTTAGTCCAGAAACAGGTGATAGAGCATGAACTATGTTGCCAGGCTGTATAAAGGATTCCATGGTAGAAAAAGGTATAGTAGCTGTTCTGAAGCTTATAAAATTATTGGTAAGACTAATGGCGTGCTAGAAAAAAATGTGTGTGTATATGTGTATGTATTAAGTGTATGTGTGTGTGTTTGTAATAGCATACCAAGTGGTATGATATAGCTTTTTAAAAGACCAGTGAGGTCTTCCAGAATAAAGGAAAGCCAATTAGATGAGATACAACTTTGGAACTGTTTTCAAGAATAGATAGAATTCCGATAGGCAAAATAAAGCCATTTCCAAAAGTGAAGAGAGAATATTTAAAACACAGTACATCTTTTACACAGGAGGACTCTGATAGGCCCCTTAAATATTTGCCCATAAGAAATGTAAAATTGTCAGAGGGAGATATGGATTTAAATCCAGTTACTTCTCTGCCTGTGTCATCCCCTATAAAATTGGCTAAGTAATACTTCGTCACAGAATTGCTGTGAAAATGCAATAAAGGACTCTACAAATCCAACTAACAAAAATGCAAGGGAAAATGATCTTATTTATTTTAGAAATATAAGTGTTGTGAGTTTATAGAATAAGGAGTGAGGAACAGTTTAACTGAGGATGGGAGAAGATTTAAAGAGGAGCTAATTTTGTGACTGAAACTTGAAGAGTTTAGATTTACATTTTTTGAAGTAAGTTCAATGAAAAGGAAGGAAGGCATTACAAGTTGAAAAGTCCACTGGGATGAGGATTCCATAGAAGAAATTTAGTGTTCCATGGTTTTCAAGTGTGAGCTTTATGAAGGGAAGTCATGGCTTGCCTTTTTTTTTTTGGCTGGAGGCAATGAGCAATGAGGAGCTTGTGAAGATAGGTAACTATTGAGGAAATGGTGAAATTTGAAAATATTGTATAGCTCTGGCAGCAGTGTGAATGAACAGTAGGCAAAAAGGAAGACCATTGCAATGGACCATGGGAATAAATGACTAGGTAAGGATGATGAGGGAATTGATTAATCAATCTAGTAAATTTTTGGAGGCTTTTTTTTTTGTACCAGGGATTGAACTCAGGGGCACTTAACCACTGAGCCAAATCCCCAGCAGCAGCCCCCCTCCCGCTTTTTTTTTTTTGTATTTTTTATTTAGACACAGGGTCTTACTGAGTTGCTTAGCGCCTTGCTAAGTTGCTGAGGCTGGCTTTGAACTCTCAGTTTCTCCTGCCTCAGTTTCTCGAGTTGCTGGCGTTACAGGTGTGTGCTACTGCACCACTCAGATTTTTGGAAACTTTTTAATTGTGCTTTTAGGACTTGTTTTTGAGCTATAGTTGGAAGTCAGAGTAGGAGTTAGTAAGTGAAATTGGAAATTATCAGGATTGATGTATTTGGATTTGATGAGGTATTAGAAGAGGACACAATGGAGGGAGAAAGAGGAAGAGAAGGAAAGGAAAAAGAAACCTGGGAAGGCAGCAGGGTATTGGGGGTGAGGTAGGGGTTGAGAACTGTATTTTGATTGGAGAAATTATCAAAGAAATTATCAAAGAGAGGCAGAGAGGAAAGAAATAATCTGGAAAAGAAACTTGATAAATTTAGTAGTCAGTAGGAGGACAGTGGTAACTCAAAAATTTTAGTGAGAATGGGAAAAAGTCCATTCTCAAAGATTAACAAGTGAGAAGTAGTGAAAAAGTAGTAGGGTGGTAGGGTCTACTCTTGGGAAAGATGAGAAAGAGAAATTTGAGGAGGAAGAATGTATCACTTATCATAGAGTATTTGTGTCCATCTGTATGTTGAATCCCTAATCCCCAATGTCATGGTATTAGGAAGTGAGGCCTTTGCGGGAAGTTTAGATGAGGTTGGTAGGGTAGTGCTCCTTGTGATGGGGTTAGTGTCCTTATAGTAGGAGGAAGAGGATAGACCTGCCTCTTCCAGCTATGTGAGAAAAAAACCAAAAAGAAACCATCTATAATGCAGAAAGAGGGTCCTCACGAGGACCCCAACGAATCTGGAACTCTTTCAGCCTCAGAACTCCAAGTATTAATGTCTGTTAAGCCGCCAGTCTATGTTTTTTTCTTATAATAGCCCAAGCTAAAACAGTCAAGTCTTAGTTAACGAGCATCAGAAATTTGACTGTAGTTAATAATGTTAATTAAAGTATATTGAGTGGCTCAAGTATAGAAATCAAGAACTAAAGGAGGCTAGGTAGGCATCTAGAACTACGTCTAGAACCATAGCCAAAACAGTGTTGAGTGGCAGTCCATCAGGGTCATGACTTGCTGCCCCTTAGATACTGGATATTTTAACTTGACTTTTAACATTGGCATTGCTGCTCTTAGAAACTCGATGATGTTTTTTTATCGCTCAAGAAAATATATTGCTCATGGTTATCCACTATAGAATGTTGAAGTAAAGTTTTCTTTATAATTTGATTTTTTATGAGGAGACATGTAAGTCTTTGGGAAACAAGTAGGAACTCCTTGATTGGAAATGACCCAGAAACAGAAGGTAAGAGAAAAGATTAAAAACATGGATAGGAGAGGCTAGTCTTAATTGTGAGAGACCATACTTTTTTTATTAGAAAGGGAAAATAAAATAAGTGTAAGAGAGGAAATTATAGAGAAATTTTGATCTTTAATGATTTAAATGATGTATTTTGAGAATAATTGAATGTAGGGTGATGCTAGGACTTAAGATAGAAATTTTGAGGTAAAATGGAACAAAATATCAACTAAGAATGAATTAAATGAGTCAGCATTGAAAGCATGAATTAGCATAACATGAACTTGCAAAATGTAAAGGATGATGCGTAGGTAATAAGTTTGCGTTGGTGGCTGTTAATATTTAATCCAGCACTGAGTCTATGGGAGATTATTCTTGGTATTGTAAAAGGATAAAATATTCATTAATTAGCTGATTAACATGTTCCTGGAAATTAATTGAAATTATATACTAAAGGAAATACAATATAGAGTGCCTTTTAATCATGTAATAGGATGTCTGGTAGTTTGGGAACAGAGAAATGAAATAAGGAAAGTAGTATTTAAGAAATAGTGATGTAATCATAAAGCAAAATACCCTAGATGTAGTGTTCTGAAAGTCATAATTAGGATACAGTGGTAGATATGAAAAAGGAAAAGTTTAAAAACAAAGGATTATTAAGAGGTAAAATAACACCTTTTGATGTGATCTTAGGATATGAAAAGTGGGGAAAAGTGAGTGAATTTGGAGTTTTTATATTAGACAAATTAGAGAATACGTGTCATATTTGCTAATTAGGAGACTGATGTAAGAATTAGCTAGTTTGGAGGGTTGTAGTAGTTTTCTAGGGCTGCCAGAACAAAGTACCACAAATGAGGTGGCTTAAAATAACAGAAATGTATTGTCTTACAGTTCTGGAGTCTAGAAGTAAGAAACCAAGTTGTCAGTAGGGCTATGTTGTTCCCTGTAAGAGTCTGGATAGAATCCTTTCTTGCCTTTTCATAGTTCCTAGTCGCTGCTGTCAATGCTTGATGTTTTTTGCTTGCAGTTGCATTACTACAGTATCTGCCTGTGTTGTCACATGACACTTCCTCTATGTCTATCATGGCATTTTTCTCTTATAAGTAAAACAGCCATATTGGATTAAGGGTTCATTCAACCTACTCCAATTCCACAATCTTAGTTACATCTGCAGAAATTCTTATCCAAATAAGGTCGTATTCATTGATACTAGGAGTCAGGGCTTCAACATGTTTTTGTGGGGGCATACTTCAACTTATAACAAAAGGGTAATGACTCTTTTTTAACACTGTAAGCTATGAGATTTGGGGCTTAATTCAAATCAATGTGCCAGATAAATACAACATTTTGAAAAATGATGAGGTTTGAACAAGATTTGAGATAGATTCATGAAATATTAAAACTTTATTGACATGTACATAATTGTGCAGTTGGATGAACAAAGAGAATATATCCATCAAATGATGACCCTGGTTAAGAAATAAAACATTACCAGTTCTCCAGAAGTCCCTGTCACACTCCTTTTCCATCATAAATCTTTGGAAATAACCATAATTCTCTTAACATCACAAATTAGTTTTAACTGCTTGAACTTTTTACAATGCTTTGGTGACATTGTTATATTCATCCATGTTGTTGAATGTTAACAGTAGTTCTTTTTTTTAACACTATACAGGATTCGGTTCCACGAATATTCCATAGGATTTATCAGTTTTAATGTTGGACAGACATTTTGGATTGTTTTCACTTTGAGACTTTATTTTTTTGTATCAGGGATTAAATCCAGGGGTGCTTTACCACTGAGGCACATCCCCAGCCCTTTTTTACACTTGATTTAGAGGCAGTGTCTCACTGAGTTGCTTAGGCCCTCCCTAACTTGTTGAGGCTGGCTTTGAACTTTTGATCTTCCTGCCTCAGCCTCCTGAGCTGCTGGGATTACAGGTGGGCGCCACTGTGCATGCCACTTTGAGACTTTTATGAATAGTAGCCATGAACTTTATTGTACCTGTTTTTGTGGTGGAATTGTTCATATTTTGTATGTTTTGTTTTTGAAGGTGTTTATAACAATTCATACTCCAACCAATAGAGGTATTAAGAATTGCATTTACTCTATATTCTCACCAGTCCTTTGTGATACCAGTATATTTCTTTTAATCATTCTGGTCAGTTTGTAATGGTGTATCATTGTGATTTTAATTTGTATTTTCTTAATATTTGAGGTCTAAGGTTTATTTGAGTATCCTCATTTCTGTAGTATCTGTTCATTCTCTTACCCTTTTTATTCCATTGGGTTGTCTTTTGGATTTATAGAAATTGTGTGTGCGAGGTGTGAATCCTTTGTTACATGTATTACAAATATCTTCTTCCATGTTGGACTTTTTACTCTATTAATGGTGTCCTGATGAATAGAGTTCTTTAATATCTTACCCAGTTAATCAAAACCATTTTTTCTTTGTAATTATTTCTTTGTGTCTTGTCTACAAAATTTATATTTAGCACACCATTGTGAAAAACTTTTCTCTTAGAAAGTGTCCTATTTTGCCTTTAGTAGGATACTGCATTAGAATTAGCTGTTGTGATTATATGTGGTGGCTTCCAAATTGTTTTATTTACCATTCAGTCAACCATGTCTATTTATGAAAAAATCCTCTGCTGTGCAGTGTTGCCTTTGTTATAAATCAAGTAGCCCTGTATGTGTGACTTTATTTTTTTTTGATTCAGTTCCATTGGGTCATTTTTATTTTTCTCTTCAAACAAATATCATAGTGTCTCATTATGTTTTATGTCCTGGTATTGGGTAAACTAAGTTGACTTATTTGCTAAAATTTATTGCGCTTATTAGTCTCGGTCCTTTTTCATATAAATTTTAGTACTAGTTTATGAATTTGTGCAAAAAGCCGACTTGAACTTTTATTGGGAATACATTAAATCCATGTGGTTATGTCAGCTAAATTGACATCTTTATAATTGTGCATCTTCTAATTCATGAACTTGGTTGATCTCTTGATTTACTTAGATTTTCTTTATTTAAAAAAAACACACTAGGGCTAGGGATATAGCTCAGTAGGTAGAGTGCTTGCCTTGCATACACAAGGCCATGGGTTCAATCCCCAGTACCACAAAAAGAAAAACAAAACAAAAAAACCTCGTTTTTTTTTTGTGTGTGTGTTGAAGTCTTACATAAGTATAAACTTTAGATTAAATTTAATCATTTGAATTACAGATTTATTTTGTTATTCAATACTGTTGTAGATTGTATCTATGAAATATTTCCTAATTGTTTGCAGGCATATAAAAAGGTAATTGACATTGGCATTGTGACCTCATACCTAAGGATCTTGCTTAACTTGATTTATTTTTAATTCCTTGTAGGATTTTTTGAATTTTTCCATCTATACAGTCATACATCTGTGAATAATTAAAGCCTATTTCTCTCCAGCCTTTTCTTTTTTCTTTTCCTTAGACTTATTGTATGAAGACTTCAAGTATGATATTGAATTAGTGACTGCAAGCATTGTCTCATTTTTATCTCATATTAAAACAAATGTTCAACATTTCAAAATGAAATATGGTGTTTTGCTATAGATTTTCTTTTTAATAGAACCCTTTTTATTAGATTGAGGCCGTTTCTATTCCTAGTTTTCCTGATTTGCTAAGAATTTATCATGAATGGGTGTTTAATTTTATCAAATGCTTTACTTAAAAGATAATCATAAGATCTTTCTCCTTTTATAATGTGAATTACATTCTTAAAAATATTAAACTATTATTGTATTTCTTGAATAATTTATCACTGGATTGAATTTGTTATTTTTTTCCATTTATGTTTATAAATTATACTGGCCTATAATTTTACTTGTAACCTTAATGCTTTTACCAAGTTTCGGTATTAAGGCAATGCAGGACTCATTAGCAAATTTGAGTGCTGTATCATTTTCTATCTTCTATAAAAGTTTAAGATTGGTTTTATTTATTTATTTTTCTTTTAAATGGTAGGATTCATAGGCAAAGCCATTTGGTCTGGAGTTTTTCATTTTTTTTGTTTTTTATAGGAAGGCTTTTAGTTAAAGATTCAACTTTTTAATAAATACAATACTAGTCAGATTTATCAGATCAGTTTTGGTAAATGGCATCTTTGTAGAAATTTGTTAATTTCATGATTTCAAATCTGTTGACATGAAATTGTTCATAATAAACTTTTATTGTTTTTTGTAGAGCATAACTTGTTTTGCAGTACTGAAGATTGAGCCCATGGCCTTGAGCATATGCTCTGCCACTGCTCTACTTCCCCAGACCTTTCATTATCTTTAGAGGAGAATCTATAGTCATTCTGTAGTTTTTTGTTTCTCCTGTTGGTATTTTCTGCCTTCTCTTGTTTTCTGAATCAGTCTTTTCCAGTTTATTAATTTTACCAGACTTTTTAAAGAACCCCGTTTTGACTTGTTGATTCTTATTTTATGTTTTAAATGACTTTCCTTTAATTTTTGTTTTACTTATTTTCTTTTATTATTTTGAGGGGAGGGTATTTCTTACTGTTTTTTTTTTTTCTTTTCTTGAGATTGGTAGTTAGATTACTGATTTTTAGCTTTTTTTTCTCACTTTAGCCTGTATATTTGGTTTTTAGGTGTGACTTTGTATAGTCCCATGTGTATTCAACTCAAAACATTTTAACATTTTTTCATAAGATTTTTTTTTATTTGAAATTTATTGGTTAACATGAGGGGATAAGGAGGGTAAGTTATCTTTTTTTTTCTAGCTTAATTACATTGTGTTGAGGAATTCTCTTTGTGTTTAATTTCAGTCTTTGGGCTTCCTATGCATTCAATTTGGGCAATTTTATGTACACTTGAAAAGAATGGACATTGCTCTTGTTGGGAGCAGTGGGACATTGTGCTAGTGCGTGTGTGCTCGTTCTCTGTGTGTGTGTGTGTGTGTGTGTGTGTGTGTACTTCAGTTAGATTAAGTTGGTTTAGTTGTTCAAATCTTTTTATTTTCTGCTCTAGTTAATTTTTGAGAAGTGTATTAAAATCAATTACCAGAATGTGAGTTTGCCTAATTTTTCCTTGTAACTTTGTGAAGTTTGTGGTTTGAGATTAGATTATGAAGTATGATCAAATCTGTTATTTTTTCCCCATGACTTGACTCTTTTATCATTACTGAATTATTCTGTATCTTTGGCATTACTTTTTTTCAAAATTTTTTTAGCTATAGATGGACACAAATATCTTTGTTTATTTTTATGTGGTGCTGAGAATCAAACACAGTGCCTCCTACATGCAAGGCAAGCATTCTACCACTGAGCTACAATCCCAGCCCTCTAGCATTACTTTTTGCCGAAAGGAGACTTTTATTCTAGTATAGCCACATTTAGCTTTGTTTTAGTTAACATTTGCAATTTTTTGTTTTCCTGACCTTTCATCCTTTTCTTTGTCCTTAAATTTAAAGCATGTCTCTTATAAGCAGAATGTATTTTTTTTCAATTCTCAGACTTTTGTATTAGAAATACTCATTGTTCAAAATTAGATTCTTTCGTATATTATACCTGTTTCTAGATTAGTATCAAGTTTAAAATTTAATATCCATCTTTACCGAAAAATAATCTTTAAAATTTTTTTATTCTTTTTAGTTATATGACAGTAGAATATATTTTGATATATTATACATACACGGAGTATTCTGTGGTTGTACATGATGTGGAGTTACACTGGTCATGCATTCATAAACGGACATGAGAAAGTACTATCTGATTCATTCTGCTGTCTTTTCTATTCCCCTTTCCCCTTCCTTTCCTTCATTCTCATTTGTCTAATCCAGTATACTTCTATTTTCTTGCTCCCCCTCTATTGTGGGTTAGCATCCATATATCAGAGAGAACATTCGGCCTTGAGTTTTTTGGGATTTTCTTATTTCACCTAGCATGATAAGTTCCATCCATTTACAGGCAAATGCCATAATTTCATTCTTCTTTGTGGCTGAGTAATATTCCATTGTATTTATTTATACCACATTTTCTTTATCCATTCATCGATTGAAAGGCAGCTAGATTGGTTCCATAGCTTAGCTATTGTGAATTGAGCTGCTATGGACACTGATGTGGCTGTGTCTCTGTAGTATGCTGATTTTAAGTCCCAGGAGTGGGATAACTGAGTCAAATGGTAGTCCCATTCCAGGTTTTCTGAGTAATCTCCATACTGCTTTCTAGGGTGGTTGCACCAATGTGCAGTCCTACCAGCAATGTATGAGTGAACCTTTTTCCCCACATCCTCACCAACATTTATTGTTACTTGTTTTATTGATAATTGCTATTCTGACTGTAATGAGATGAGATCTCAGTGTAGTTTTAATTTGCATTAGCAGAATGTATTTTTAAAAATTCCGTATGGTAGGCCTTGTCTTGTATTTGGTATATCATTATCTAATTACATGTATCTTAGAATTTAATTGTACCATATGACATTTTGTTTTCTGTTTAAGTTCTTTGTTCTATTTATTCATTCATTCATTGCTTCCCTTTGCATTATTTTAATTTGCATTCCTTCTTTTTAAATTGTACGTGTTATATCCTTATCCTAATCACTTTTTGGCTACTCCAGAGAGTATAAGGTATAATAATTCTAGAGAAGAGAGTCTTTGAAATAGAAGAAAGGATCCCAGTACTCAACCCCACCCTTCATAAATAAATATGTACAGGTATTCATGTTCCTTATATAAAAAGGCAGAGTATTGGCCTATAATCTATGATATGTATTCATATGTACTTTGATGTTTTAATTTTTTTTTGAATCTGGGGTGCTTAACCACTGAATCACATTCCCAGCCCTTTTTATTTTTTATTTTGAGACCGGTCTCACTAAGTTGCTTAGGATCTTGCTAAGTTGCTGCAACTGGCTTTGAACTTGGGATCCTCCTGCCTCAGACTCCTGAGTTGCTGGGATTACAGGTGGGTGCCACTGTGCCCGACTACTTTTAAATCATCTATATACTTTTATAATTCCTAATACAATATAAATGCTTTGTGAATAGTAGTTATACTATTGTGTTCAGGGAATAACGGCAGGAAAACATGTGTACATGTTTAGTACAGTTTTGTCTCCAAATATTTTCACATTTTACAGCATTTAGTTGAATCTACAGATGTAGAATCCTTGGATCTGGAAGGCTGACTGTACATACATTGTTATTTCCCAGAGAATATAGGCACTATGAAACACTTTATCCTTGTTCCATCGTTAGTACTATTGTGCATGTGTGTTCAATAAGGCATTTTTATTATCTTTATAGTAAACGTTCGTTTTCTTTATATATTTTCCTTTTCTGCATCATCGTCATTTCTTTGGTTTTTCATTCTTCTTGATAAATTAAAGTTTCCATATGGAATCCATTTTCTTCTTCCTGAAGAGTATTCTTTGTATTTTCTTTAGTGTAAATCTGATTTTTGTCTGAAATTTCTCTATTTTTGTTTTTTAAAATACATAACAGGGCTGGAATTGTGCTCAGTGGTAGAGTGCTTGCCTAGCACATGTGAGGCATTGGTTCGATCCTCAGCACCACATAATAAATCAATAAATACAATAAAAGTATAAATGTATATATCGACACACATGTATCTATAAAATAGCCTATTCATATAATTCACATACCATACAATTCACTGATAGAGTATATAATTTAGTGGTTTTTAATATATTCACAGAGTTGTACAGCCATCACTATAGTCAATTTTATTAATCCTCTAGAAAAGCAGTCATTTACCTTTTACCTCAACTCTCTTAACACTAGGCTGCTACTGATTTACTTTGTCTTTATAGATTTACCTATTCTATGTGTTTCATATAAAAGCTATCATAAAATATAGGCCTGTGTGGCTGGTTTTACTTCATGTAGCTTAGTGTTTTCAAGGTTCCCCCATGTTGTGACATATATCAGTACTTCATTTTTTTTAATTTCAATAATATTCTATTACATGGCTGAATCACATTTGTCTAGGTCATAATATCGGGCTATTTTGAACAGACATTTAGATTATTTCTGCTTTTGGCTATTATGAATAATTCTGCTATAAACATGCATGTACAAATTTTTTGTGTGGCCTTGTATTTTTATTTCACTTTGATATTTACCCTGGGTTCAAATTGCTTAGTTCTTTTCTAACTGTATTAACCTTTTGAGGAACTGCTGGACTATTTTCCAAAGGCTCATAATTTTATATTCCCACCAGCATTGTATAGGCATCTCTGCATTCTTACAGAATTTAACTATTAATCTGTCTGTTTGATTATAGTAATCACCGTGGGTCTGAAGTGATTTGCCTTTCCCTGATGGTTAATGATGTTGAGCAAATTTTCATTATTGGCTATATATTATAGTTTCTTTGAAAACATGTTTGTTCACATTCTCCGCCAATGTTCCAGTTGGGGTTTTGGGGGTTTTTTAATTTTTATAATTGTAAGAGTTTTTTTTTAAAACAAAAAACTCTATATACAAGTACTTTAGATACGTTATCTGCAAATATTTTATTTCATTTGGTGGGTTGTATTCACTTTCTGATGTCCAATGTGACACAAAAGATTTTAATTTTGATTAAGTCCAACTTACCTCTTTTTTAATTCTTAGTTGTTTGTGCTTTTTGTGTTATAGTAAGAAAGCTTTGCCAAATGAAGTTCATAAAGATTTAGTACTATATTTTCTTCTAGGAGATTTATAGGGTTAGCTCTTAGAGTTGTGTTTGTGATTCATTTTGATTTAATTTTTTTGTATGGAATGAGGAAGGGGTCCATCTTCATATTTTTTAATGTGGATATCCAGTTTTTGCTTAAATTCATTTGTTGAAATGATTATTCATTCTCTGTTGAATTGACTTGATATTCCTGTTGAAAATCAATTGATTTTAAACACAATGCTTTATTTCTTGACTCTTACTGTTCTATTGATCCATAGCTTTATCCTTACTGTATTACTGTAGTTTTGCTTCATGGTAGTTTTATTACCATGGTTCTGTAGAGTTTTGAAGCTGGCAAGTGTTAGTCTTCTTGGCTATTTTTTTCAAGTTTGTTTTAGTCCCTTTACGTTGCATATGTATTTGAGGTTGATTGATTTTTATATAGATTGTTTTGAATCTATAGACCAACTTGTAGATTGTTGCCATTTTAATAGTAGTATGTTTTCTCATTTCTGAATATGACATATATTTTCATTTATTTGGGTTTTCTTTAACGCTGTTTTGTAATTTTTAGTAAGTTTTACTTTGTGTTATCAGTGGAATTATCTTCTTAATTTTATTTTTCAGATTGTTCATTGCTGGTTTATGGAAATGCAACTTGATTTTGTGCATTGATTTTGTATCCTGTAACCTTGTTGAACTCTTAGTTCTAATAGCTTTTTCTTCATTTTCCCTTTTGCACCGTCTCCTGAGAAGGCCTAATACTATGATTACATTAAAGGAGAGATACTTTAAGGAATTCCATTTATTTCAGAGCTTATGCAAAAGGGCACATTTGGAGCTCAGAAATAATAATGCACACATCTTCATAGTGTAAAGGATTTAAAGGTATTCCTGCACAAGATTAGAATTTAAGTATTATGTGTTCCGTGAGTCTCTTAAACCAGATGAAATGGAGGATATCTATGGTAATGCTTTTCTAGAAACTTTGAGAATAGTATTGATTAATGTAAATAAAATATTTTAAATATTTAGTGCATAGACTATAATGACAATATAATTTTTTTCTATTGTTACTCATTATTTTGAGTAATAACTTGTATTGCTTTCTTGCTTATGTGTAATATTTATTCTGCAGAATATGATTTCTTTCTACAGCATATCAAATTGTGACAATTACTGTCTCATCAAATATAAACTGTCATTGATTAAGAGATTTTATATACTATCAAGGAAGAAATAATCCAAAATAAGCTATAAATAGTTTATCATTTATACTTTATATGTATTCGGTTATTTTATAAAAATGGACTTTTATTTTTCAGTAGTTTTTAAAAATCATGATAACTTGCTTACATAAATGAAAAGAAAAATAGAAGTGGAAAAGGTTTAAGGTATTCCTAGTTGTTTTTCATATTGAATCTTTTGTGCATTGCTTTTTGCCTGTGTGTGTTACACTTTTTTTCCTCAGTGCTACAAAGAGCTCTTTAAATGCTCTCTCTCTTAAAAGATAGGTTGAAAGGTCTTCAAGATCCTCAGATTCAGTAATTCTTTGGTACTCAGCATATTGTCATTCTCAATGTTCAGGCACTATCAGCAAAGGGTCATGAAGCAGTCAGGGGAAAACCAGGCACGGACTTGAGAGTCCTCTCCCAGAGTCACACAGGATGCAGTGAATTCCCCCAGGAACAAGTTTGTGAGAGCATGTGTGAAATATTGCCAACCAGGGTAGAAATTAGTTCACAGAAATTGTACTGGGAGCTAGTCATAAAGGCATTCCCTGCCTAGTACACCAAATTTCATACTCCTAGAAATTCAGCAAAAACCATTTTGTTTTTAAAATAGTTTAGACTCAGTGACTCTCTATTACCAGTTAGTGGTAGGAACCCTCCCCAAATCTAAGTTCTCTGAGGCCGCTCAAGGGCAATCCTTGCAAGAAAGCCTTTTCAAAGATAGCAGTTTAGGCTTGTTCTATTGACACTTTAATACCCAAAAGACCATCATCTCTGAGGCTTCTTATAAGCCTGTTACTTGTTCTACAGTTTTCATTCTGGTGTAATCTTGATCTTATCAAAAGGAATTAGTAGGATAGTATCAATGTAGCCTTAAAGGTCATAGGTCATAGAGTTGCATATTGTCACTCATGCCACCAGAAATAACAAGCTGACAAGTGTATAGACCATCTGTGTCCCTATATTTTAGAAATTTGGTGAAAAAAAAGTACTGTAGTGAAAAATTTATTTGAAAAATAAAAATCCAAATTAATTTTTTTATAATGCTGTACTCAAATGTTTAACTAACTTCAAATTATGATGATTATTTGCTATCGACATGCTTTGTGGAAATTGTGATGGAAGAAAATAGTGTGGTTGGGTGATATCTATCACCCAATTGATACTATCACTTGGGTGATAGTATCAATTTTTAGGGTCTACTTGGGATCATCTTTTGTCTAGAATGCAGAAGAAACAAATTGCCACATAGTGCTAAAAAGGACTCTAGACATCTAAACTTGGTAATTTGAGGCCTCAGTCCCTTTTCCTTCCCTTTCTTCAAAACAATTATGTGTATAGGAAAAGTGAAGCTACTTTAATAGGTGCTTTAAGTCATTTCCTTTGAAATTCTCTTGTAATCCTTTTCCTCACCAAGAGGTGAATTTACATTATTAGATTTGGACATGGAGAACAGTTTGAAATCCACTTTTCTAGTCCATATTCTTCCTTCTCTAAATGAGGACTCCGAGATCTATTGTTGAGGTTACAGTTCTGTTTCTTTGGTCATAATCCAGAATTATTCTCTGGATTTGGAACAGAGAAGAGAAAATACTACTAAATTAACAGCGATTCTGGGACTTTTGAGCAATCTGCAAATCTAAACTAAACATCCCATTTTTATTCAGATTGTCCCTCTTCTAGTTTTGGCCAGTAGATTTCTGTATTAGTTTCCTGGGGCTTCTGTGACAAACTACCAGAAGCTTGTTGCCTTAAAACAAATTTATTCTTTGACTTTTCTAGAGAGATCTCCAAAATCAAGATATTGGCAGGGCCATCCATATTGCTGCCAGAAATTAGAGGGGAAATTTTGCTGTCTTGGTTTGTGTGGTTTCTGGTAGTTTTTGCCTTGATTTGTAACTGCATAACTTCCTTGCCTCACTCTGTCTTCACATTGCTTTCTCCTTGTAAAGATACTTGCCATTGGATTTAGGCTCACCTGGGTAATCCAGGGTGATATCCTGAGACTCTTAGCTTAATTTTAAGTGCAAAGACCCTTTTTCAAAATAAGATAACCTTCACAGGTTCACATCTACCAACTTCTCTTTCTGCATTTGTGCTTTTTTTCCCCTCAGTAGAGTATGCATGTGAAATGCTAGATGAATTTTCCTAATATGCTACACTTTTTTTGACTTCCTGTAATTTCAGCCTGCACAATTTCCTGTTTCCCTTCCTTCTCATTTATAGTTTCCTCTGGCTATACTCCTGATGTATAAGGAGGATGCTTCCTCTCTTGTTATGGTCCCACACAGGTGGGTTGTTAAATCAATATTAGTGGGGGGAAAACAGTTTTATCTTTCAAAACTTAATTTAAAAATTGCCTTTGTGACTTCATCTCCTATTACTTTGTTACTGATATTTGGATTTTTTTTTTCCCCCTGACACCTATAAACTGCTTGCCTTTTCTGTTTCTGTGGGCTTGCACCCCACCCCACCCCCCGTTTAGTGCCCTTTCTTGGGAAAAACAAAAACAAAAAACAACTTCCTATGATCTAGCTTGAACACCACAATTCTCCCACAGAAATTACACAGATGAAATTAGAATCAACATGTGGCTTAGCTAAAGGAAAATTTCACTTTCAGGATGCAATTTTTCTTATTCTCCATACTTCTCTCATTTCCTCTCCCATTTCTTTTTAAGTTTGTACCCTTAGCTAGAGTGGCTCTTATAAAGGCGATATGTCCCAGTTTGCCTTGGAATGTCTAGGACTACAACTTTTATTCTGGTATAATTATTGATAATGTTCTTATACCATTAATAATGTTCCTCTAGTCCACTTTCAGTCTAAGTGTTTTGGCTCTAAGTATCATGTACTTGTTAGAGATGCCTACTTTAAACAGTAAGTTTGAGATTTTTGAGTTATTCATGCATGTTGGCATACATGTGGTTAAAATTTTAACCTGGATTATTATAGAAGGTTAGTATTTATGAGAATTGATAGTTGATTAGTGTCTTCAAAGCACTGGTTCTTTGTAGTGTCTGCTTCTGAGAAGGAAAATTATCTCTTCACAGGCTCTTGGATTTTATGTTTCACTTACAGTAAGTTTATAGTAAACTAAAGGATCAGAAATACATTGGTTGACAATAGTTTGCTGTTGATTATAATGTAATTACTATAGTATTTTGGAATAAAATTTTATTATGATTAAAACACCTTTAAATTTTTAAATACTGATTTTGTTCATATTTAAAAATGGCAACAGTTACATAAGATGAAAGGGGAATCAAAAGAGATTTTTAGTAATTGTTATGGAAACCTTTGCTCATGCATTTTGTCTGTGGTTGAAGAAATACTGACTTGGGAACTGCATTTTTATTTTGAAAAAGCACTGAGCTTTTGAATGCCCCGATTAATGGCCTAGAAGATTTTCTTTTTGTAAAAGATTCATACTTTTTGTACTTAGCGTGATGAAGTTGGAAAAATGACTTTTCAAATCCAGGATGCTTCTTCTTGTCAATAGTTTGCCACTAGCTAGCCATATGAAAAGGGCAAATTACTTCACAGTTGCTGTAACATGTAGTTACAGCATGTAACATGTAGGTCAGATATTCTGTAAATTCTCTTTTTGATCCAAAGTTTTCTGCTTCTGTTCTGAAAACATGAAGAAATTATGCTTTTTGGCATAATGTAAATTCTGTTAAAGAAAAACCTTTATTTATGTTGGTTAAATCAAGATGCCGGGCGCAGTGGTGCAAGCCTGTAATCCCAGCACTTAGGGAGGCTGAGACAGGAGAATCGCAAGTTCAAAGCCAGCCTCAACAATGGTGAGGCACTAAGCAACTCAGTGAGACCCTGTCTCTACATTAAACACAAAATAGGGCTGGGGATATGGCTCAGTGGTCAAGTACCCCTGAGTTCAATCCCCAGTACCAAAAAAAAAAAAAAAAAAGATACTGTCCTGATTGAAAAGTATAAGGTAGTAATTGAGAATAGATAGTGAAAAACCACATTTTGGAAAAATAATTTTATAGAACCTGAAATTGCAACTGAAAGATCATTTCATGATTTTGAAAAGCTTGTCATTGCTTTAATGAAATACCTGAAACAGGCTAACTGAAAAGAAAATATGTGTGTCTTGTAGTTTCCAAAGTTCCAGGGCGCAAGGCTCTGGCATTTGCTAAGCTCTAGTGAGGGCCCTTTTGACTGGGTCACATTATGGTGGGGAGTGCATGTGTGAGGAAGAGATCTCATCTTGAAACAGGAAGCCAGGGAGCAACAGGAGTTCTGTAATTCCTAAGGACTTCTGCTAGGTTCCACCTCTTAAAGATGTCTTACTACCTAACATTGCCATATTGAGGGCTAGGCTCATAACACATGAACCTTCAGGAAGCAAACTATCCAAATGAGAGCACTGATAAAGTAGTACAAAATTTATGTTTAATTTTGATATATAAAAGATACTTTAGGGGGAATTTTGCTGTTTATTACATGTGTAATTCACTATATGGATTACATGTAAGTTGTAATTATAGAAATATAAGCTTTTTAAACATAGCTCTTTGAGGCTGAATCTTTTTAGCTTTATAGAAAACTCTAGAACTAGAGAAAGGAAGCTAACCTTTATTGAACCTTTTATAGAACCATGCTATATAGAACTTTAAGCAGTGATGCAAATGTTCTATAACTATACTCTTCACTACTATGGTATTAAACCCACTAGCCACATGTCAGACTTGAGTACTTAAAATTTGGCCAGTGTATCTGAAAACCTGAATGTTAAATTAAATATAATTTCAATGAATTTAAATTTATTTATTTGTTTGTTTGTTTGTTTATTTATTTTGGTACTGGGGATTGAACTCTCAGGGGCACTTAACCAATGAGCCACATCCCCAGCTCTATTTTGTGTTTTATTTAGAGACAGGATCCCACTGAGTTGCTTAGTGCCTCGCCATTGCTGAGGCTGGCTTTGAACTCGTGATTCTCCTGTCTCAGCCTACCAAAGTGCTAGGATTACAGGCTTGCGCCACCTCGTCTGGCCAGTTTAAATTTAAATAGCCACATATGGCTAGTAGGTAGGACAGTGATTTCTAAGAATGCTAAGTACTGTATCAGATGGTAATTAGAAGACTTTAGTTCTAATTTTCTGTCATTTCTGATTATTGCTCTTCCCTCATTTTGGATTCAGCCTTTTTTTCCAGTCTTATTTGTTCTACCCTATTTTGACCTCATGCTAGATCTTTGCTTAGCTTGGAGTGAAGCAGTCTTCTCAGCCTATGACAAGTTTAGCCTTTAAGGCACAGCTTAAATGGTGCTACTGGTAAAGCTTTTCTGAATCTTCTGGATTATGCCAAATAGCATTGTCTCTTATTATTTGTATGATATAGGATAAATCTTGATTCTTAATCTGTCATCTCTTAGAAAAAAACATCTTAGCTGTGTACCTCCAATGGTGACTGGGGGGGAGCGTGGGATGGTGAGGATTAAATAAAATGATGTATGTAAAAGTTTGTTGGAAATTTTCAAGAATGTATAATTTTAAAGTGATAAGACATTTTATAAATATGAAGACTAAGTCCCAGAGAAATCAATTTTCTCACCATCCAGCCATCTTCTCCCATTGTATACCTTACTTTACTTGACACTGAATTGTAATAATTCTTTAATATATTGAGTCCATAGTCCTTTGATCGTAGTTCCTTTTCTTTCCTTCTTGACCACTTTAAAATCCATAGAGTATCATTAAAATTATTTCTTTGCCTGTACAGTTCTCTTATTGTGTTTTACTTGTGGAACTCCTAACAGTGTAAATCTTACTCTTTGCTTTCTTCATGTCTTCACAGGTAGCTAGCTGCATGATATTGATTTTGATATAAATCAATACCAGTAGCTTCATGTGGTCATTGATGTTATCCTGAAACCCTACGTTTTCCTAATCAGCAATTTTCAAGTTCTATTGTCCGAGAACTTTTTCACACTCTGAAAAATTATTGGGGAGGACTACAATGAACTTTTGTTAATGCAGATACTACATATTTGCTTTGCTAAAAGTTAAAGGCTAAGAGATTTAAAAATGCTTATTCATTAAAGAGTAGTAGTTAATTATGAGTTAAGATATTTAAAAGAAAATTAGTATTATCCAAGAAAAATATTATTACTTTATATTGTGCTAAACTTTTCAATGTCTGTCTTAGTAGTAAACAGCTGAATTGTCATGCCTGCTTCTACATTTAATCTGTCATATTATTATGTAGCTTCTGGAAAATTCACCGTATAATCATGACAGAAAAAGATAAATAACATCTTAATGTGACTGTCAAAATAGTTTCCTACTTTATTGAATGTCTAAAAATGTCTTGGGGATTCTCAGAGACCCATAATTGGAGAACTGCAGGTTGAGTGTCTCTAATCTGAAAATCTTATATTAGAAACTTTTTGAGCACTTATTCAAAAAGTTTTAGATTTTCATATGAGGGATTTTCAACAGGTAAAATCTATGAAAATATTCCAAAATCTGAAACACATTGGACTCTGAAACACTTTTGGCCCTAAGCATTTCAGATAAGGGATACTTAATCTATATTACATCATTAATCTATATACTTTTCCTCTATAACTGTTCCACACTTCATTTCCTTTTAAGCCTCTCGAACTTTCTCTTATTCTCAGATGAAAATTTTGCTTATTTTTCCCAAAAGCAAATAGTGGTAAAAAGAGAACTTTCACTACCATTTATCTACTTGTCTGTACTTGTACAGTTGCCCTGCTATAATAGATACATAAGCAAAGGCCAGCATCCCTTCCATCCTAAAATTTATCCCGTACTGTTTCCTCAAGTGACATAGTAAGCTATGCATATTTACGATGTATGTATATATAATTTGGTAAGTTTTGACAAAAGTATATACCTGTGAAACCGTTACTATAATCACAGTGGTGAATGTTATTCATCATCCCCCAAAATTTTATTGAGCCCTCTAATTAATCCATCACATTTTGTTCAGCTCCTTCCTTTCAAGCAATGACTGATCTGCTTTCTGTCACTGTAGTATGCCTTTTCTAGAGTTATATGTAAATGAAATCATATTATAAATGTTTGTTCTACTTTCAGCATAATTTTTAAATTCATCAGTGTTATGGCACGTATTCATTTCATTGCTTCCTAGTATCCATTTAATTGCTTCCTAGTAATTGTTGTATGGAATAATGTCCATTCCATTCCTTTTTAAAAAACAGACTTATTTATTTAGAGTGCTTTATTTATCATAACAAAATTAAACAGAAGATACAGTTTTCCTATATTACCTCCCTTCCCCTCCCCCAGGAGCACAAACTTCTCAAATGTCAGCCTATACCAGAGTGGAATATTTGCTCTAATTTGTGAACTTACATTGACACTTCGTTATCACCCAAAGTACATTGTTTTTAGATGAGGGTTGATTTTGAGTGGTATACATTTTGAGGGTTTTGATAATTGTGACGTGTAACCACCATTATAGTATCCATGTAGAATAATTTTACTGCCCTAAAAGTATTTATGTTCCTATTCCTTCCTATTTCCTACCCACTGGTTGAACACTGATCTTTTTATTCTTTTTTAAAAAACATTGTTTATTAGTTGTAGATGAATACAATATCTTTATTTAGTTTATTTGGTGCTGAGGATTGAACCCAGTGCCTCACACATGCAAGGCAAGCGCTCAACCGCTGAGCCACAACCCCAGCCCCGATCTTTTTATTCTTTAAACAGTTTTGTTTTTTCCATATCTTCAGTAGAATACAACAGGTGGTCTTTTAGATTGGCTTTTTTTAGTTGGCAATAGGAATTTAAGGTTGCTTCTTGATTCTTATTACTCAATAACTTATTTATTTTTAACACTGAATAATATTTCATTGTACCACAGTTTATCTGTTCACCTATTGAAAGATGTATTGGTTCCTTCCTAGTTCTGATAATTATGAATAAAGTTGCTGTTTACATCCACGTACAGGTTACTGTATGGACATAAATTTTCATCTCATTTGGGTAAATACCAAGAAGTATGATTCTAAGATTTTATGGTAAGAACATGTGTAGTTTTTGTAAGTGCCAAACTGTCTTCCAAAGTAGACAAGCCCTTTTGCATTCCCACAAGCAGTGAATGAGAGTGCTGTTGATTTACATCCTTGCCAACATTTATCAGTATTTGAGTTGAGACATTCTAATAGATATGTGGAGGTATCTTGTCTTTTTTTTTTTTAATTTGCAATTCCTTAGTAATGTAGGATGTTGGGTATTTTTTCATATGCTTGTTTGTCATAATAATATCTTCTTTGGTGGTGTCTGTTCAACTCTCGTAAATTTTTTTAAGTTGGGTTGGTTGTTTGGTGAGTTTTAATAGCTTTTCCTATGTTTTGGAAAGTATTCTTTATCACATAAATCTTTTGCAAGCATTTTCTCCCACTCAGTGTCTTGTCTTATTCTCATGATAGTGCCTTTTGAAGAACAAGAATTTTTAATGAAAGCCAGCATATCAATTATTGCTTTCATGTATCATGCCTTTGGTTGTATCTAAAAACTTTTTTGCCATATCCAAGATCATTTAGAATTTTTTAATGTTAGATTTCCTAAGAGTTCTACAGTTTTACTGTTATATCTAAGCCTCTGATCCATTTTAATTTTTGTGTAGAGTGTAAGGGAGCTGTGTCTATATTTTTATTTCTGCACGTGAGAGTCTTGTTCCAGCATCACTTGTTGAATAATTTTATCTATTGTATTTATTATCTTGGCTCCTTTGTCAGAGATTAGTTGATTGTATTTTGTCAATCCGTTTGTGGACTTCATTCTGTTCCACTAATCTGTTTGTCAGGTCCTAGGCCAATACCTTACACTATCTTGATTACTGTAGTTTATCAGATTATACCAGTCCTTGTCCTTGAACCTCTCCTTCAATATTTTGTTGATTATTCAGGCTCTTCTGCCTCTCCATATAAGCTTTAAAACCAATTTGTTGGTATGTGCAATATAACTTGTCATGGTTTGGATATGAGGTGCTTCCCAAAAACTCCTGTGTGGATGCAAACATGTTTGGAGGTGAAATGATTGGATTATGAGAAGTGTGCCCTAATCAGCTCTATCCTAATTTGAATGGAGTTACTGGGTGGTAACTGCAGGCAGGTGGGGCCTGGCTGGAGGAGGTAGGTCACTGACGGTGTGCCCTGGGCTAATGTTGCCCGTGGTCCTTTTCCCCTTTTCCTATGTTTGCTTCCTGATTATCATGAGGGGACAGCTTCCCTCTATCATGCCTTTTCTCCCATGATAATTTGCTTCACCTAGGGCCTAGAACAGTGGAATCTGCTAATATTTTGATGAGATTGCATTGAATCTATCAATTCAAGAAGAACTGACATCCTGATAATATATCTTCCTATCCATGAACATAGATATCTCTACATTTATTTACTTATTTGATTTCATCAGAGTTTTATGATTTTCTGCATATGAGCCTTGTACATACATATTTTATTGGGTTTGTACCTGAGTATTTCATTTTAGAGGTGGTAATGTGTTACTGTTTTTAATTTCAAATTTCATTTGTTTATGGCTAGTATATAGGAAATTTATTCTTTTATTTGTTAATCTGTATCCTGCAATCTTATTATAATTGTTTATTAGTTCGAGAGTTTCGTTTTTTTTGTTTTTTTTTTGGTACCAGGGATTGAACTCAGGGGTACTCAACCACTGAGCCACATCCCCAGCCCTATTTTGTGTTTTATGTAGAGAGAGGGTCTCACTGAGTTGCTTAGCGTCTCACCATTGCTGAGGCTGGCTTTGAACTCATGATTCTCCTGTCTCAGCCTCCCAAAGGGCTGGGATTACAAGCGTGAGCCACTGCACCTGGCTTGAGTTTTTTATTTTTTTTTTATCTTTTGAGAAGCAGAGACATTTTAATTTGTTCCTTCCTAATCAGTATATGCCTTTCATTGTTTTTCTTTATTATTATTGAATTAGGACTTTTAGTATGATGTTAAAAAAGGAGGGGGTGGAAGCAGGCATCCTTGTCTTGTTTTTATCTTCAGAGGAAAAATTTCTACTTTATTATCATTAAATATGTTACCTGTGGTTTTTCTGTAGATGTTCTTTATCAAGTAGAGAAAGTTTCTCCTGGGTAGGTGTATTTCTTTTTATTGCTAAGCAATATTTCGTTGCATGATCATAATTATTTTATTTATTCATTGTTGATGAACTTTTGGATCATTTCTGGTTTTGAGCTGTTATGTATAAAGTTTCCATTAACATTTCTGTACAAGTCTTTTTTGGTGGGAGAGGCTAGGGTGCTGGGGATTGAACCCAGGCAAGCACTCTACCAACTGAGCTATATCCCCAGCCCTATGTACAAGTCTTAGTATGTGGACACATACTTTAATGAGTAAGACATAGGAGTGGTATGGTTGGTTCATAACAGTGTATCTTTATTTAACTTTAAGAAACTGCCAAGTATCTTCCAAGGTTGTTGTGTCATTTTGCAGTTCAATCAGTAATGCAAGAGAAGTTTAGTTCTTCAACATTCTCCCCAACATTTGGTATTGTCAGTCTTTTTAATTTTATCCATTTTAATGTGTACGCAGTGGTTCTTTACTGTGTTATTAAATTTGCATTTACCTGACGTTGAGCATCTATTCATGTGCCTATTCTTTTATTTGGTGACATTTCTGTTTAGAGTCTTCACTCATTTTTTTATTGGTTTGTTTTTTTTTTCTTGATATGGGGTTTTCTGAGTTCTTTATGTATTTTGGTCCTTTTCTGATATCCTTTTCAGATATGTTTTTGCAGAGATTTTCTAGTCAGTGGCTTGTTGAAGAGTCTTTTGAAGAGCAGACATTTTTAATTTTGATTGTCTCTTATGATCATGCTTTCAGTGACATCAAACAAATAATTTCAGTGACATTAAACAAATAATCACAGAGATTTGCTCTGTTGTTTGAATTTTAGAAATGTCAATTTCTATTAAAAGTTCAAAAGAATTTTGATTGCATTGAATCTATAGATCAGTTTGGAGAGAATTAATGTTTTAAGAATATTGAGTTTTCTGACTGTTCAATAGGGTTTATCTCTCAATTTATTTAGATATTTAACTTTTTCAATCAGTTTTTTAGTTTTGACTGTATGTTTTTCATAGTCTTGTTCACATTTATCCCTATTATCTTTTTTTTTGATACTGTTCTCAGCAATAGTGTTTTTAATGTTTCACTGTTAGTACATAGAAATACAATTGATTTGTATATATTGCTCTTAGGACCTACATGAGGACTACTATGAATCTCTTTATAGTAGCATTTTTATTTTTTGTAAATTCCATCAAATTTTTTACATAGATGTTTGTTTTCTTTGTAAATAAAGACATTTCTTTCTTACTGATTTAGATACCTTTTTTTTGGGGGGGGGGTACTGGAGATTAAACTCAGGAGCAGTTGACCACTGAGCCACATCCCCAGCCCTATTTTGTGTTTTATGTTGAGACAGGGTCTCATTGAGTTGCTTAGCGCCTTGCTGTTGCTGAGGCTGGCTTTGAACTCGTGATTCTCCTGTCTCAGCCTCCCTAAGTGCTGGGTTTACAGGCTTTCACCACTGCGCCCGGTTTGGATACCTTTTATTTCTTTTTCTTGCTTGATTGTAGTGTCTGGAACCTTCAGTACAATTTTGGTTATAACTCAGTGTTGTTAGTGTTTTCAACACTGTAACTGAAAAATCCAACAAGAGTAACTTACAGGAGGAAAAGTTCATTTGGGGTCAGGGTTTCAGAAGTCTCAGTCCATAGATGACTCCATTGCTGTGGCCCCAGATGAGGCAAAACATACCAAATAAAAAAAAAAAAATCTTGGAGGAGAGGCCCAGCTGAGGAGAGCTGCTTAGCTCATGGTGGGGTCAGGAAGCAGAGAGAGAAAGTGGGAAGAGGTGACATGGAAGATGCATCCTTCTGGGAAACTCCCTAGTGACTCATCTCAAGTCATACCCCACCTGCCTGCAGGTACCACCTTGTCAGTCCATTCAGTTGAGATGGACCAATTAATTCACAGCTCTCATAATCCAATCATTTCATTTCTGAATGTTCCTTCGTTAACAGGAGATTTTGGGGAACATCTTACTTCTAAACCATAACACTCAGAAGGACTGCTACTGCCTGCCTCTATTTAGTTTCTTTGTTTCTATGCTCTGTTCTTGAAATTCTCCTCATGTGTTAAGCTAAGCTCAGTCCCAGGGCTCACTTGGTTTATTTATTGTTTCTCAGGGATCAGTAGTCTCTTCGTATCCTCAGGGGATTGGTTCCAGGATCACTTACACCCCCTCACAGATACCAAAGTCCTTGGATGCTGAGGAATCATATATAAAATGGTAGAGTATTTGCATATAACCTACATGTCTTTTTGCATACCTTAGATCATTTTTAGATTACTCATCATACAATACTGTGTAAATAGTTGTTGTATTGTTTGGGTAATAATGACAAGAAAAGTAATCTGTACATGTTTAGTACACATGGAACCATTATAAGACTAACTACATAGTGCACAAATGAGAAGCAAGGCCAAAAATGACCAGTGAATTCTAGGGAGAGACTGAGACATCCTTGAAGTGCTAGGAGCTACTGCAGGTTATACCTACACACATCATTTCACATGGTTTCAAGGTAGTGCTTGGTGCATGGTAGTCAAATTTTGCTTTTTGTAACTTGAAATTTTTTTCCCCTGTATATTTTCTGTCTACAAATGTAGGACCTATGGATACAGAGGGCACACTGTACTTTGTTGCCTGTTGATCACTGTCTTGAATAGTTGTTTCAGAGGGAAGATGAATCTTTTTACTGTTTTTTTCTTTTTCTTTTTTGGTCTGAAAGCAGTAGTCCTTGTTCTATTTTAAATCTTTTCCAGTCAGGCTTTTATCTTTACCACACTACCAAAAGTTTCTAAAATCAGTGGTTACTTATTGGTCGTCTTTTTGACCTCTTAATAACATTTGTAATAATTTACCACTCTCCCTCTTTAGGTTCTTTCTTCACTTACTGTGCAGGATACTTTCTTGGTTCTCTTCCTTCTTCCTGGCCATTCTTTTGCTATCTTTGTTGAATTTTATTCTACTTCCAAATCTTTAAATGTTTTAGTGCATCTCAGATGCTTTTCTTAATACCTCATTTCTCTTTGCTATTGATACTCTATAGTTGAGTTCATCTTCTCTCATGACTTCATGAAACTTTTGTCTGTTGATTACTCTAAATTTATATCTCAAATCCAATCTGTCACTTTCTCCAGAATGTCATGCTTTCACATATCCCCCTGCTTATTCAGTATGTTCATCGAGTCCCTCTTCATCTCAACACTTAAAGTATTCCACTTGCTAGTTCTTATTTGGGTTAAATGGAACTCCATCATTCCACTTGCTTAGACCAGAAAAAAAGTAGTAATTGGCTTCTCTGTTTCTTTCAAACCCTGTTGTTCATTCTACCAGCAAATCTTGTTTGCTGAGCTTTTGTTATAGGTCAAAGGACTGCCATGAAACTGAAGTAACAGGAGTCTCCTCTTTACCCTAATTCCTGCAATCATGCCATAAAGATTTCAGACATATTGCTTAGAGTAACAGGCACAACTTTATTAGAAAGGAAAAGGGGATACTCTTAAGGGACAGAGTGAGTCCTTTCAGAGATGAGAAAAGTGATGTGCTCCTCTTGCCCTCCACCCCAATTTTATTGGAGTTTCCAGGTAAGTTTCCAGAAAGTCCTGCCTAAGTCTTGACTTTTGATTGATTGCAGGATGATGTCAGATTTTTAAGTCCCCAATGCCATGACACTCTAGATCACTTTGACCCATGCCGACTAGTTGTAATTGGTACCTGTTCTTGCAGATTTTATGGTTAGGGTGAATTATCCATATTTCCCTGAGTTCTGGGATCTGATCTGTGTAAGAGTCACCAAAGTCTCCCCATTTACGGCAACTTGTGTTTTTTAGTTGGCATTTGGGCCTGCATTTCTCCTCCAGATAACAGGTAGTTTGCTAAGGAATGTAACACATCCTTTGGACTTGAGCTAGGCAGAGCTGCAGTAAAATTGCACTTTAAAAGAGAAAACGTGTGGGAGTCTGCACAGTGGGCCAGTTTGTAAATTTATTCCCTTAACCTCATGTTCCTAACCATTCATGTCTGTTTCCTATAATTTTCAACATATAATTGTCCAGAATCTGACTTCTTAAGATCATGGTCTTGATTGCCCTATTTCAAACCCCATCTTCTCTGTTAATGTAATAGATTCCTAACTGGTATCTGTGGTTTAGTCTTGGCTTTCCTGCTATTTCCCCAACAGAGCTGCATGATCATTTTAAAAGATAGGTTAGAATTTCATATTTCTGCTAAAAATTCTCTAGTGGTTTCCTATCTTATACAGGATTAAAAACAATTGTTAAAATGACCTGCATGGTCCTTGCTATCTCTGTGCCCTCATCTCCTACCACTCTTCCTCTTACTTACGTCACTCCAGGATCACTAATAGGTCCTTTCTTCTCCCTTACTTTTTTTTTTTTTAAACTCTTTGCTCCATTTTCATCTTATGAAGGCCTTCTTTTATCACCCATATATTGAAAAACGACCCTATATCCACCTGGAAGTAATCCCTTTGTTTTAGTTAGCTTTTCCATTATTGTGATAAAAATACCCAAGAACAAAGTAGAGGAGGAAAAGCTTATTTTGACTCAAAGTATCAGAAATCTCAGTCTGTTGACAAATCTATTGCTCTGGACCCAAGGTGAGGCAGGACATACTGGAAGAGGGTATGGAAAAGGGAAGCTGCTCCACTCTTGGCAGCAAGGAAGTGCAGGTGGGGAGAGTGGGGAGTTGGAGAGGGATTCCAGGGAAGATGCACCCTTTTGGGACAAGGCCCCACTGACCCACTTCCTTCAGCCACACCCCATCTGCCTACAGTTACCATCTAGCCCATCTGTTCGCACTAGTATGGACTGTTAAGATTATAAATCTCATAATCTAGCGGGGCGCGGTGGCTCAAGCCTGTAATCCCAGCACTTAGGGAGGCTGAGACAGGAGAATCGCGAGTTCAAAGCCAGCCTCAACAATGGCGAGGCGCTAAGCAACTCAGTGAAACCCTGTCTCTACATAAAACACAAAATAGGGCTGGGGATGTGGCTCAGTGGTCGAGTGCCCCTGTGTTCAATCTCCAGTACCCAAAATCAATCAATTAATCAATCAATCAATCAATCAATCAATCTCATAATCTAATCATTTACCTCTGAGCATTTTAACATTGTTTCACCATATGAGTTTTGGGGGACACCACACAATTCAAACCAAAACATCCTCTTAACTTGTTTTATTTTTCTCCAGAGTTCTTAACTATTTTATGCTTTTACTTTATTCCTAATTGTTTTCAATGTTCATTGTAAACTTCACAATGACAGAAACATCTGTACGGTGCTATTCCCAGTACCTATAATAGTACCTGCCACAAAGTTAAGTGCCTCATACATACTGAGTGAGTGAATGGTTGGTTTTCTCAACCAAATTTAGCTAATGTGACCCAGGTTTCTCCTTAGAATATGGAATAGAACATTCTATAATCCCAGAATTATGTTTTGTAGTTAGGACATGAGAAGAGATTCTTCTATACTCTAATAATAATTTAGGTGGCAGTTTATAGTTTTTGTAAAAAATTATTTGATTTGCTCTACTATTCCTTTATGCTTATTTCTGTTTTGAGTATTGTTTGGAGGTTTTGTTGAAAAGCCTTTTTAAATTTTTGAAGTTGACATGACTTAAACATTTGTAAGTTTAAAATTATTCAGACTAATTATGCAGTGTTCCATTTTGTTTGATTCATCTAAAATATGTTTGTTGAAGTATGCTGAAGTTGTTGAGGATACCTAAATGCTGTTTTATAACTAGTTTCTTGAAATGTATGCTTATTTTAGTAATTGCTTCATAAAATTATTCTAAGGGAGTCTGAAAGCATCCATACCTCAAAGTTGTACTCGTTATTTGTAGTTGGACACAGACTAAAATAAATATTTAATTTGTAGAATATCTACATATACATATTTTGTAGATCTCAATGATAGGTAACAGATAGACATAGCTGTGGGAATTGAGGTTGAGGGAATAATTCTATAGACTGGGCTCACTGCACTGACCTTCAACTTTTTTTTTTTTTAAAGGCCCCTTGCCTTTGGGCCTGTCCTGTTGTAAATCAATAGGATATGTTACATTTTTAGCAAAGAATCTGTTATCTGAAGGAGAAATGCAGCCCAAAGATTCATACCTGCCAATAAGAAGAACACAATTTACCCTTAAAGGGAGAGTATACTTTTATTACCTTTATACTGACCAAAGATTCCAGGATTCAAGAAAACAGAATTTCACCGGTTCAGCTCCTTCCTAGTCCCTGAAGCCTTTTTTACAACAGCAAAAGGGAGGGAAATTTCCTGAGGCTAACATCATAGCAGGGGGAGAGTTTTCAAATTCAGCTACTTCAATTCCCCTTACTCTCACCCCCTGAAAATACACTCATCTGTGGAGATCTCTGAGGTCTGTATTCTGCTGTATTGTGCACTTACATTTCCTACTCATTTTCCCAAATCAACTCATGCTTGTTACTTGTGCAATCCATTTGAAATACTTCCTTGCAAGTATCTGCAGTATCTAGAACCATTTACCTGCCTTGCTTTCCTGCAGCTGCTTTTCACGGCCACAGCTCTGTGGACCTGAAATGTTGATGCCTCCCATTTCATGGTTCATAGTTGGGGAAATGGGACTGGAAAGGGAATTGCTGCCACTTTATTCATACTACTCATTTCAAGCACTTTAGCATAATCTCCAATATAAATTTGAAGTTTTTATTTTTTAAAATAATCCATAGTAGTATAAAATATAAGGCCTTATATTTTCTTTCCTGTCACAAGTTTCTTCTTAGATATATGTTTCCAGATGCTTTGTATTCTCTGGGCACCCTGTAAATACTGAATGACCATTAAAATATACATTAAGACTCAGACAGTTATGTTTTTGTTGTAGTGTTTTCATGGAACTATAGGCAGGGGAAGAAGCACTCCTGTTTTCTAAAAGAAAAATAAATTTAGTTTAATTAATTAGCTAATGATATAAAATTAACTTGTAAATCAAGTATGCAGCAGAAATGGCATATTTTAGCATGGTTTCCCTTGACTCCTAGAGTGAACAGTAGCCTGAAACACCTTATGACATGGTTAGAATTCTTGGTAGAGAATGATCCATTTCTTTGCACTTCCTTAATCTCTTTGGATTTCAGATTTATATCACAAGTAACAATGAATTTCAGGTGTTTTGTGACAAATGCATCTCAGAGACCCTTTGATCTTTAGTTAAACTCAGTTTCAGATTGGAAACCAGAGGAAGCAAATAGGCTTAAATTCTGGGAGTTCCTCAAAAGTGAGGCATTTTGTTAGGGAGTTTTTTTTGTAGTTAGGTACCAGAGATTGAACCCAGAGGTGCTTAACCACTGAGCCACATACAAAGCCCTTTTTAAATTTTATTTTGAGAGCCACCATCTTGCTAAGTTACTGCAGCTGGCTTTGAACTTGCAATCCTGCTGCTTCAGCCTCCTGAGCCGCTGGGATTATAGGCATGTACCACTGCACCTGGCAGCAGTTTAGTTTAAGAATTATAACAGAAAATCTTTTCCTCCAATTTTAAGATTTCATGGAGAAAATCTTATTTACAAGTAGTTAGCTTTTTAGTTTGGGCCTGGAATGGAAATATATTAGACTTTTTATTTACAAGCAACACAACTTTAACTAAAATGCAAAAGTTATATCATTAGGAACTCATGGAATCTAAAGGGGAAACAAACCATCAGTACTTGAAAGGTAGTACAGAGCCTTGCTCAAAGGCTTAAGGATTGGAACAAATAAACGTACACCAAAACTTACAAAAATTACTTGGAATATTTTTGTGGAAAAATCAGAAAATAAAAAATCAGATATTACCTCCTAGAAATTAAAATAAAAATTCTGATACCTACATTAGTATTTCTTTTTACTAGTAAAACCAAATACATTTTTTTATGGGTGAATTATGTCTATACATAATGGTGAGATTCATTGTAATATATTCACACATGCAAATTATGTGGCATAATTTGGCCAGTTTTGTTCCCTAGTACCTCTTTTCCTTTGAATCCCTGCCTTCCTCCATACTTTGATAGTCTCCACATTTCATAAGACTCCCCTACTGCCCCCTTTTTTTTCCTTTCTGAATTCTACATGAGAGAAAATATATGACTTGACTTTCTGAGTCTGGCTTATTTTGCTTAACGTAATGCTGTGAAGTTTCATCCATTTTCCTGCAAGTGGCATAACTTTGTCCTTTTGTATGTCTGAGTAAAAAACTGTGTGTGCATACCACATTTTAAAGAATATGTTAATTTTGTTTATTTATTTTTATGTAGTGCTGAGGATTGAACCCAGTGCCTCATGTGAGGCAAATACTCTGCCACTGGGCCACAACCCCATCCCCTGTACCACTTTTTTGATCTGTTGACAGACATGGTAGCTTGTTCCATAACTTAGCCATTGTGAATTGCACTGCCATAAACATGAGTATGCATGTGTCATATGCTGACTTCTTTTTTTTTTTTAAATATTTATTTATTTTTTAGTTTTAGGTGGACAGAATATCTTTGTTTTTATGTGGTGCTGAGGATCGAACCCAGTGCCTCACACGTGCTAGGCGAGCGCGCTACCACTGCGCCACAATCCCAGCCCCTATGCTGACTTCTTTTAAAACCAAATGCTTTTAAATAAAATGTCAATTTGTAATTTTTGAAAGATTCTTAGATTTTATCAGGGGATTACTTTTTTTGGTCAACTCAATGAACCTTTTTCTTGGTGGTTTTGCTTTTGAATGTTGTAGACTCACCTTATAGGTACAAATAGACATGGGTTGAAAGTGAAAGGATGGAAATTGATATACCATGCAAATGGAGTCTGAAAACAAGCAGGAGTACCTACTCTCATATGACAAAGCAGATTTCACACCAAAATTAATCAGAAGAGACAAAGAAGGTAGCTTAATATTGATAAGTCCAACAAGAAGATATAACAACAATAAATATGCCATTAACGTGGGCTCCTTCAATTACATAAAAGAGACAATACTCAAATTGAAGTGTTAGACACTAGTACAATAATATTAGATGATTTCAGCACATTACACCTCTTTCCCAATAGATAGGTCATCCAGACATAAACTCGACAGACTCTTTGGACATGAAAAATATTATTATTCAAATGGACCTAATAGACACTTATAGAATGTTTCATCCACCAACGGCTGATTGCGCTTTTTTCTCAGTGGCTCATGAAACCTTCTCCAAAATAGATCATATTTTAGGCCACAAAGCAACTTTTAGCAAATACAAAAGAAAATTATATAATCCTTGCATATTATCAGATCATAATGGAATGAAATTAGAAACCAACCTGACAAAACCTTACAGAACTATATAAACACATGGAGATTGAACAGTACTTTTTTTGAATGATGAATGAGTAATAGAAGAGATCAAAGGAGAAATTACAGAATTCTTAAACTCAAATGAAAATAGTGACACAATATACCAGAACCTTTGGTACACTATAAATAGCAATTCTGAGAGGGAAGTTTATAGCTCTGAGTTCTGACAGAAGAAAATCAGAAAGATCCCAAATAAACAACCTAACGTGCATCTCGAGACCCTTGAAAAAGAACAAACCAATTCCAAAACGAGTAGAAGGAAGGAAATAATTAAGATCAGAGCAAAAATCAATGAACTTGAGAATAAAAAAATTACAAAGGATCAATGAACCAAGAGTTGATTCTTTGAAAAGATAAACAAGATTGGTAAGTCCTTAGCTAAACTAACCAAAAGAAAAAGCAAGAAGGGTGAAATTGAGTGCTTTTCTTTATTACATTTGTTAATTTTAATAAATTAGAGCAGTTAAAAATACACTCTAGTTGTTGTGGTTTGGTGAACTTGTTTTGCTCTATTGAGAAAATAATTAAAATTGGCATTATAAAATATGTTTCTCAAAGCTTAAAACATGATTTTCAAATGTTATTTTTACTTTAATTTTGCTTTTGGTACAGACAAATATTCAGCTTGTTTTTCATAGTTTCTGTTATTTTCCCAAAAGTCAAAATAATTTTTTCCTTTTAAAAAAAAGAAAAAGAGAGAAAACCCATATTAATAAAATTAGAAGTGAAAAGGAGAATTATCCACAAACATCTCAGAAATCCAGGGGATCATATTAGGGACTGTTTTTGAAATTTATACTCTAATTAATTGGAAGACCTACAAGAAATGGATACATTTCTAGACAAATGAGATGTGCCAAAACTGAATCAAGAGGAAATAGATTGGGTTGTTAGTTTTTTTGGTGTTAAGTTTTTTGAGTTCTTTATATATCCTGGAGATTAGTGCTCTATCGGATGTGTGTGTGGCAAAGATTTGTTCCCAGAATGTTGGCTCTCTGTTCACTTCATTGATTATTTCTTTTGCTGAGATGAAGCTTTTTAGTTTGAATCCATCCCATTTGTTGATTCTTGATTTTACTTCTTGTGCTATAGGAGTCTTGTTAAGGAAGTATGGTCCTAATCCGACATGAAAAACTTAACACCAAAAAAACTAACAACCCAATCAATAAATGGGCCAAAGAGCTGAACACAAACTTCACAGAAGAAGATATACAGTCCATCAACAGATATATGAAAAAATGTTCAACATCTCTAGCAATTAGAGAAATGCAAATCAAAACTACCCTAAGATTCCATCTCACGCCAGTCAGAATGGCAGTTATCAAGAATACAAACAACAGTAAGTGTTGACAAGGTTGTGGGGGAAAAGACACACCCATACATTGCCGGTAGAACTGCAAATTGGTACAACCAATCTGGAAAGCAGTATGGAGATTCCTTAGAAAACTTGGAATGGAACCACCATTTGAGCCTACTATCCCACTCCTCGGTCTATATCCAGAAGACTTAAAAACAGCATACTACAGTGCTGCAGCCACTTCAATGTTTATAGCAGCTCAATTCACAGTAGCTAAACTGTGGAACCAACTAAGATGCCCTTTGATAGATGACTGGATAAAGAAACTGTGGTATATATACACAATAGAATATTACTCAGAAATAAGAGAGAATAAAATTATGGCATTTGCAGGTAAATGGATGGAGTTGGAGAATATCATGCTAAGTGAAGTAAGCCAATCTCAGAAAACCGTTGATAAGTGGATGCTGATCCATAATGTGGGGAAGGACATGGGAACAATGGTGGATCTCTGTTCACAGGGGTGTAAGGGGGGAAGGGGCATGGGGACAGTAAAGGTGGAATATGATGGTCATCATAGCTCTAACTTTATATATGACTGCATATATGTTATGATTCTATACAACTTACAACTAGAGAATTGATATGTTATCCTCTAAGTACAATGAATCAAATTGCACTCTGTTAACATGTAAGCCTAAATAGAACAAATAAATAAAATGAAAAAAAAAAAACTACATTAAAAAAAAGGAAATAGAAACCCTGAACAGGCCAATAACTTGTAATAAGATACAAGCTGTAATAAAAAGCCTTCCAACAGAGAAAAACCCAGGACCAAATAGATTGTCAACTGAATTCTACTAAACTTTTAAAGAACTAAAGAACTAAACTAACTCCTCAAATTTTCAGTGAAGTAGAAAGCGATGAATCACTTCCAAATTCATTCTATGAAGCCAGCATCTCACTCATACCAACACCAGATAAGGACAAATCAAAGAAAGAAGACTATAGACCAGTGTCAATGATGAATTTAGATGCAAAAATACTTAATAAAACATTAGCAAATCATGTTTAACAATATATCAAGATTGTACACCACGACCAAGTTGGTTTTATTCTAGAGATGCAAGGATGGACCTTATAGTAAATGAAAAAGATATTTTTAAATTCATGATATATTTTAATTGATTTAAATGTATTTTGTTTTTTCTTCCTGTGTTCAAATATTTCCTTAGTATTGGTAGCTCACTATGCTTTGTTTTCTGGGATGTAATTGGATAGATAATGAGCACTGTTCTTTCCAGGTTATTTTAATACTACATGTCCTAGTCCACTTGGATTGCTATTAAAAAAAAAAAAAAAAAAGTACAGCAAACAGTGTGGCTTAAACAGTCCAACATTTTTTTCTCACATTTTAGGAGGCTTAGAAATCCTAAGATCCAAGTATCAGTAGATTCAGCTCCTGATAATATCTATCTTCTTGGATTGCATATTGTCTCCATCTCAGTGTGTACTCTAAGAGACAGGATTAAGCTCTGGTCTCTCTTCCTTTCTGTAGGAGGACACTAATCCCATCACAAGGGAGAGATACCATCATGACTTTATTTAAACCTAATTACCACCTAAAGGCCTCACCTCTACATAAATTGGCTTCAATATATAAATTTGGTTGTGGTAGTGCACAAAATGTATAAGCAATATGTGGCATTTTTTTTATATATATTTAAGTCTTCAGTTGATCTGTGTGTGTGTTTCCAGATAGATATTTAGCTCTTGTTCTTTTAGCATTTTATGATTAATTCACTATTTCCTTAAGTTAAAATAAATATTAACCTTATTTTTTATATGATACATATCAGTCTCTATGTATACCAAACTTCTTATTGATTTCACTTTAATAGTTCTGTTCCCCTGCACTATTTATTTCTGAAATATTTCTTAGCTATTACACCTGGCCCATGTTTTCATACTTTTTAATTAGAATTTTCACTGGAATTGCATAGAATTTGTATATTAATCTGGGAAGATTTGACATTTTCAAGGTTTTTTCATCTAGCAACATGGCATAGCTTTCATTTATTCAAGTCAGTGAGGTTTATAGTTTCTTTACAAATTTATTAATGGGTAATATACTTACGGTTTACAAATGCTAATTCAGCCTTTTTTGCAAAAAAAATTATGAAGGTATTATCTATGATAGCATTTTGGTTATATGCTTTATATACATTGTGTATATGTTTTTTAAGTAGCCAGATTGCTCGTTTTCATAGCCTGTCACTTGACCTTGGGTTTAGATTTTTCAGATAGTAATGCTTTCTGTCTGTTTATAAAACTTACCCTTTCCTGTTTTTTTTTTCTTTATTTGTTTCATTGCTTTGAATTTGTTTTCATTTTAATGGTGGCAGTGGTAGTGGACCATCCTGTCAAGATTTTTTTTTTTTTAATGGCCTTGCCTCTTTTTATACTTTTAGTGTGATAATGGCCACTGTTTGAGAAGTCTGCCATATTATTAAGAATCCTTTTCTCAGTTTAAAAAAAACAGATAGTATTTTATTAAATGCTTTTATTAATATTCATGCAACTGCTTTTTCAGAGTTTGCATATTTTCTGGTTTAATACCAGGCTTATTATAACTTCCTATAATACCTTAGACTACTACCACATTTTATGTGTCTTGGATTAATGATTAATTATCTATACTTTAAAAGTTGATAGAGAATGATAGCAAAATCATGAAGACTTCAAATATTTTGGAGCAATGGTTAAAAACCTCAAAATTCTTTCTTTCATAGCTGTTAAGTATAGTCAGTGAAAATCATCACTTCCTTTCTGTAATATAACTTAAATGATAGTTTGTCCTCTAATTTGCTTTTACAATTTTTCCCTCCAAAATGGGTATGTGGAAATAATAATTTGAAATATTTTAGTTGTTTAGAACTATGCGAACATGTTTAAACCTATTTTTATTATCTTGTGATACCTCCTGCATTTTCTATATATACTTAAAAATTCTAATTAGACAAAATTAAGTTTTAAAGGTATTTTTCATTGTTTACTCAGTTTCCATTTTTGAATAGGTATTTTGGTTTATTTCCTTAATTTTTTTGCAGGGAGGAATACTGGGGATGAAACTCAGGGGCACTCAGCCACTGAGTCACATCCCCAGCCTTATTTTGTATTTTATTTAGAGACAGGATCTCACTGAGTTGCTTAGTGCCTTGCTTTTGCTGAGGCTAGCTTTGAACTTGTGATCCTTCTGCCTCAGACTCCCAAGCCACTGGGATACTTCTTAATTTTTGTATATTTTTGTTTTACTAGGCAAGGCATGTGAGTCGTAAACTCTTCAAGTCCTACTATTTATGTTCTAATATTCTTGATAATGAACTAATATCTTGAATGACTATAGTATTTATGAATGTTAGTCTTCCCTGAAAACAATATAAGTTTTGCTCCATTGCTTTTAAGAAGGAAATAGATATTATATGGATAAAGTTTAATATCATTTCATTTTAACTTTTGCTCATGGAATTTTTTTTTATCCAGAAAAGAAAAAAAAAATAGATTTCACATTTATATAAGCATTTCTTCATCAGTGTTTTCTGAAAATTGATCTATCTTGAAAGATCATTTTTATAGTAATTTTTAATATAGGAATCCTCTAAAAGAAGATACTTTGTTGTTATATTTGGTTTGAAAGCTCTTATATGAATCAGTTATTTATTGCTGTATAAAAATATACCCTAAAACTTAGTAACTTTAAAACAACACCTACTTATTATCTTTCAGTTTCTGTGGGTTAGGAATCTAGGCATGGCTCAACTGAATCTTCTGCTGTAGAGTCTCATGGGGATGTAAAGTGTCAGCCAGGTCTGGAATCTCAAGTAAGAATGCATGACTGGGAAAGGATCTCCTTCCAAGCTTTGTCCCCAATCTAATGCTTTTTTTTTTTTTTTTTTTCACAGCAATATATATTGGCGAGTATTTAGCTTGATTGATATTCACTGTTTGAATCTTACTTACATCCATCCCAGAGAACATCTTCTTATTTTCAGTCATAAGAATGAGGGGCACGGATATGAATATGAGAAAAGGAGAGAAAGTGGGGAGAGACACCATATGTTAGTGTAACTTCTCCATTTTAACAGCTCCATTATGTGTTTTTCCCCAATAGGTGCCTTAGAAGGACCAATTATTGTGGAGCCACATGTCACAGCAGTATGGGGAAAGAATGTTTCATTGAAGTGTTTAATTGAAGTAAATGAAACTATAACACAAATTTCATGGGAGAAGATACATGGCAAAAGTACACAGACTATTGCAGTTCATCATCCTCAATATGGATTCTCTGTTCAAGGAGAATATCAGGGAAGAGTCTTGTTTAAAAACTATTCACTGAATGATGCAACGATTACTCTACATAACATCGGATTCTCTGATTCTGGAAAATACATATGCAAAGCTGTTACATTCCCACTTGGAAATGCCCAGTCCTCTACAACTGTAACTGTGTTAGGTAGGTGTGCTTGAATTGTGTATTTTGTGATAGTAGTGAGGGTTATAATATACAAGTATTTTCAGAATTTTGAAGTATGTGAAATTTTCTTCAAATTTAGGTTTAAAGTAAAATAATTCAAATGTGATTTCTCAAATTTTATTTTAAAACTGATTCTAGATCTTTCATTTTTTAAATTCTTATTGGTATCTATCTGTCTGTATAATTCTACATTACTTTAGCTTTTTTACTTCTTTCATGAAAGATAATGTTTTAATTATACTACAAACTGTTCTGTGACATTTGTTTCCATTACTACCCCTCAAATTTTTTAACCTTGAAATAATTACCATATTTATTTAGGTTTTTCTGTTTTTGTTTTTTTTTAAGTGATTGATTTTGACTTCTTGGAGACTTCTGACACCTTTAGTTTTTCATATCAAATTTTATTCTGGCTATTGTGGATTTGTATAGCTATTCAAGTCTTGTGATATTGCTCATAATAAATGATATTCCTTCATTTCCTATCTTATGACTGTTAAAATTTATGGTGAAATTTTGAATAACCTTATTAGCATTAAGATAACCATCTGCAGAAGGATTTTAAACAATTTAGAAATACTGCTGAATATTTTTGGAATGATGCAATAAGGATCAAGGAGCAATAGCAGTTTGTTGCTTACATGGGAATACACTGCTTAGATCTTTCTTCAAAAAGACTGCTCAGCTGCTAGGAGTTTGATTAACTGATAGCTTTCCCTAAAGCTAATAAGAATTCATGACATAAAACCAGTCATACAGTAAATGTTATATGAGTAAGGCATAAGAATGAATTTGGTGCACATGGTAGTTAAGAAATGTTTTATAGAATGGGTAGTTGTGTTAGTCTTTAAATGATGGGCAGCATTTGTGTATAGGTAAAAATGAAAGAATAGGGGAATGTTATTCTAGGTTTGAGAGTAGATGAGCCAAGGCTGAGAGGCAGAAAACTGTACATTTAGGCAAATTTTTTCTTACTTCCCACTGTTGAATTTTGTGTAAGAATTCTTGATTGTGGTGAGCTGTCCTGTCCATTGTAGACTATTTAGAAACATCTATGGCCCCTAACTTACTAAATGCCGGTAGCATTTCCATAATTGGGACAACTCAGAATGTTACCAGCATCCTTTTGGAAGGGTTGTGAAGTGATGGAAATCATCCCCTTTGAAAACTGCATTAGTGGAACACTGAAAAAGTAATGTGTTGATTGTTCTCAAAGTATTTTTACAAAGAACAAAAAATTGTTCTCAAAGTATTTGTACAGAGAACAAAAATTTCCAAGTCTTGAAAGGTAGACTTGGAGCAAATTAAAGTAATTTGAATGTTAGACTGATATATTACTAGAAATATGACCTTAGTATATAATGGTTGTGCTTCCTTTCCCCTGCCTCTTCTACTCTCAAGTCCTTGCTGGGCCATAAACCAGCAGCACTTGGGAGGTTATTAGGAATACAGAATTTCATATCTCTCTCAGAATTACTGAACAATAATTTACATTTTAGCAAGATCCTCTAATGATTTGTGTCCATAGTAAAGTTGAAGGAACACTACTGTGACATCCTTCTCTCTTCTCTTAGAGGGATGACTAACTTAAAGTAGACCTGACTTATAGAGTCATATAGTGAAAGTTGTGATTTAGGAAGATCAGTCTGGGATAGATTAAAATGAAGAGTTTCTAAAATCATACTGTTTTGGCCATGAGGCTATGAAGATTTGAAATTTTCCAATCTCTGCCACTTCCCTGAAGAAGGGCAATATTACTAAGGGATAATTGGCAGGATTTTATAACTGATGGGTAAGTATAAGAAACAAGGAAAGTTTGAACAGTAACAGGGTTTTGAAACTGATGGAACAAATTGGTGATGGAACAAATTGTTGCTCTTAATTGAATGGGCTCATATGAATTTCAAACAGGTGTTGAGAAGCTCAGACAAATAGTTCAGCATTAGCTTTATTAAGTTTGAAAATATATAAATGAAATATATAAATGTTGGGAAGTTAGAAACTGAGGAGCCAAGACTTGTGGTAAAATTGGATAAGCTGGCATGGTGGCACACGCCTGTAATACCAGCACTTTGGGAGACTGAGACAGGAGAACCGTGAGTTCCAAGCCAGCCTCAGCAACGAGGAGGCACTAAGCAACTCAGTGAGACCCTGTCTCTACGTAAAACACAAAATAGGGCTGGGGATGTGGCTCAGTGGTCGAGTACCCCTGAGTTCAATCCCCGGTACCAAAAAAAAAAAAAAAAAGTGGATAAAGTTTGGGATCATATGGGCAATATTACTTATTGAAGTTCTAAGGTGGATATAGAACAGGCCTGCGACTGATTATTAGAGCAAGAGGTTGGAAAAAATATGGATGAAGAGTTCAGGGAGAGCTATAAGACAAGGCAGAGTACTATTATTATTCGTATCAAGAGAAGAAAAGTTTTAAAGAAAACATTATTTTAGCAGCCTTTTTCTGCAATGAGAATTAAGCCCTATAGAAAATGATTTCTTTTTTCAGTTTTCCTAAATGTGGAATATATCTAGTATCATTCTAAGTGTATAACCTAGAAGTTAATTCATTACTTACAACAGATAGTTTAAGGCATTGGGACTGATTGGGAAGGACTTTTCTGATGTATGACATTCTAAGAAGTTACCCAAAAGTAATGGGCATGAATAAGTCTGTAGATTAGGTGGCCTTTGGTAACATTAGAGTTTTGGTGGAGTGGGTGCAACAGAAACCAAATTAAAGGAATGTGCTATAATAGAAAGCTTTAGGAACATGTAACAAGTGCTCCACAGTAGAATGATTGTATATTAATTGGTTACTTCCTCTTGATGGAATATTATATAATTGCTACAGTTATAGTTAAGAGAAGTACTTGAAAAAGAAATGAGGCACTAAATTATTCATACAATGAGTCTATATGTAGAAACTAGAATAAGAAACAGAAGGAAACAAATATGATAGTGATCATTTTTAGGATATTTTAGTTGTGAGTAAATCTCCATTTTCAGAATTACTGGTTTTGCAGTTAAAAAAATATACCTCCATTGCTGAATATTATGGCATAACACAGGGCTTCAATTCATTCTCTTTTGTCTGGAAAAAGAAAATGAGGCAAATAATGAACAGTTTTTAATCACCGAGTAATAAGCAATACAGGACTCTGATCTGTGAAAGATGTAGAAGAATAAGGTGAGCCCCTACAGTTGTTCTAGCTTCCTCCATAGGCAGTTTCCAGGCCACAGCTCAGTGATGCGAAAAGAGGAAAGATGGAGGTGGGTGGGAATGGACAGAGAGAGAATGAAAGAATGAGAGAAAGGTGGAAAGTTTCCCCTCTCGGTAGCATTTTTACATGGTCAGAGGAAGCAACAGCAAACTTCTGGACAGGGCAAAGTCACTACACTGAGAAGTGAACGTGTGATGAAACTAACTTTAGGAAACCGGTAAAAGCAACTAGGAGATAGATGCCCTTAAGAAAAAATAAATAACATAATTTAAAGTTAACTTTAAAATGAATGTTTTTAAGTTCCCCAAAGAGAAAAGAAAGCTTCTATTAATGATGGCATAGTTATTAGATCACTCACTCACTGAGAGTGAAATATTACCAAAAAAAAAACCAACTTGAGAAACTTCAAAGAAATATTACAGTGAGAAATATAATTATGTATAATTTAGTAGAAAGTGAAAATATAGAAGTTAGTACTGAAAACTACCTTCAACCTGAAGATATTTGACAGTTCAGAAGAAACATCTGAGATAAGATTTTGAGAACATTGAGAACTGAAAGAGACAAATGTTTGAGTGTAGTGCAGTTCTGCTCAATATGGAGTGCCTAATTGTGCATCTTATGTTCACTTTATACCCTAAACACTCACATTCTCAGAATAGTAGTAAACTAGAAGTAAGCCAGCCTTCTTTGTAGACCTTTACCTAGAACTGTATATTGAACTTAAAAAAATCACAGCCTGGTTAGTGTTTTTAGGAGCTTGGCATAAGACAACACAGATCTTTTCTGAAGGAAAGATACTTTTATTCTAGGCTTCAAATTATTTTTACACTAATTATTTAAGCAGATGTCTATTGGTCTGCTTGAATAACCAGGTTTACAGGTAAGGAAAACTCCAAAAGTAGAATCCTGCACAAAATACAACAGCAGAAACAGATGCCAAGACATAAGATGTTGGAATTATCATACATAGACTTTTAAACCATAGCACTTACTACATTTGGAGAAATAAGTCAATTTATAAATTTTCTACAGAGAATAAGAAACAAACTCATATAATAGTTGACCTCAAAATACAGAAGTATGGTATTTGTTAGGACATTTAAGTAATTTTCAAAAGTATAGAACAGCTGATGAATTTTAGTATATTTGAATTAAAAACTTCATTAAAGCATACTAGATTATATCTTACTCTAATTAGGACCCCAATTCTTGTGGATGTACTATCATCTATAAAAAAGAGCCACTTAGAAAAAATAGATACTTCCCTCTATATTAATTTGAAACTCTCAACACACAGAAAAACTCAGGAACATACCCAAGAAGTGTTGAGAGTGTGTTTAAAATATATCTTATAAACAAAAGCAGTTGGGAACAAATTTAGCAACCCTAATCAGTTCTTTTAGGTAATATAGAGTTAAAGACTGAATGTTTAAAAGCCAGTAAGTTTTAAATGAAATTAATGAGTCACCCAGTGGGCCCAAAAAAGTATCTGTGGGTATACTTAAAGGATTTTATTTTTGTTTTGCTTAGCATTTTAACTATAGTCTCAGTACTTATTTTAAAAAGCAAACTTGTTGCTGCAGAATGAAGCACTATATATTAAAACTGCTTCTTTTCCCTTCAAAAGTAAGTACTTTAATTTTATAAAGAAAATTATGAACAAGTTCCCAGAAATTTTTTGTGCCTACTAATTTGTAGAGAACTCATCAGTCTTCATACATTAATGTACATCTGTTTCAAGGAGGGCTATCTTTGTGATGGTAATATAAAATCTTGGCCTCCTGTTTGTCCTAGCTACAGATCTTTTCTTGTTCTTCCACAAACTCAGTTGATGTTGGCATTCCTGAAAAGCCATGAGTGTAGATTAGTTGTTCCTAAGCTTGTGAAATGTTTGGATGTGTCTTAGAAGGATGTATTTTCTTAATTGAAATTTAACTTTTTTTTTTTTTTTTAATTTGAACAGTGGAACCTACTGTGAGCCTGATAAAAGGGCCAGATTCTTTAATTGATGGAGGAAATGAAACAGTAGCAGCCATTTGTACCGCAGCCACTGGAAAACCAGTTGCACATATTGACTGGGAAGGTGATCTTGGTGAAATGGAATCTACTACAACTACCTTTCCAAATGAAACAGCAACAATTGTCAGCCAGTACAAGCTGTTTCCAACCAGATTTGCTAGAGGAAGGCGAATTACTTGTGTTGTAAAACATCCAGCCTTGGAAAAGGATATCCGATACTCTTTCATATTAGATATACAATGTAAGTTAAAGCTAATGTTTGCTTTTCACCTTGAGTCATGTATTTCTTTTTAATTTGTATTATATTTTCCCTCAACAAATTATTGGAAATTCTTGGGTTTTTAAAAAAAATCTATTTCTTTTAATTAGTTATACATGACAGTAGATGCATTTTGATACATCGTATATAATGTATAATTTCTCATTCTTCTAGTTATACATGATATAGAATCCCACTGGTTGTATAGTTGTATATGTACATAGGGTAATAATATCTGATTCATTCTGTCCTTCCTACCTCCATACCCACTTCCCTCCCTTTACTCCCCTCTATCTAATCTAAAGTAACTCTAGTCTTCCCTAGTCCCCACCCCCCATTGTGAATAAGCATCTGCATACAGAGAAAACATTCCACTTTTGTTTTTTTGGGATTGTCTTATTTTGCTTAGCATGATATTCTCCAACTCTATCCATGTATTTGATTTTTCATCTTTTGACATGTTTTGTCAAGCTATTTTTAATTTGAGTATGTAGTATTCTGTTAATTCTATAGCTTTCCTTTGCTTACATTTTTTTCTCTTTATTTTTTATTTATACATAAAAATTTCATTTAATCAGAGCATTTTTCCTTTCTCCTCTTCTTTTTTTAAAGTTGGATTTGGGGTTGAACTCAGGGGCACATTACCACTGAGTTATATTGCCAGTCCTTTTCATTTTTTATTTTGAGTCAGGATCTTGCTAAGTTGCTGAGGGCCCTTGCTAAGTTGCTGCGGCTGGTCTTGAACTTTGAATCCTTCTGCCTCCGCCTACCCAGTCACTGGGATGACAGGTGTGTGCCACTGTGCCTGGCTTCTAATTAGAGCATTTTATATTAATTTTGTGAAAGGACTTTTAAAACCTTAAAAGTAGACTGAATATAAGGGAGTTTGAAAATTTGTATCTCAAAATGTACAATACTTAGGGACAGGCAACTCCATGGTATTTGAGTGATCATTCATATGGATCTTACCCATGTTTGCTGTTTTCAGCGAAAATCTTTTATTCCCCTAGGTACATTTTTAACTAGTTTGAAAATTGTTTTCAGTATTTCTAATCTGATCTTATTGATAATGTTCTAAGATTCTTAGATAAAACAATATTTTAAAAACATTGGGATAATAATTATAGATATGTTTCAAAGCTGGTCTACTGTGTACTTAAATTTTTGTTGTTGTTAAGGGCTATGTGTGTGTATATTTACATGTCTGTCTATGTCTACTTTTTCCTTTTCAGTAAAGTTTCTCTGGGGTATATTGTGATTTGTTTATTTGCATTTTAAAATTTTGAGCAAAAGAAAAGGTAATTGTTGCTTATATCTTGTAGCAAAGATAATGAAAATTAGGCAGATTAGAATGATAACAGTAAAAGTATTTAGATTCTGTTGTCATTTCCATTCATATACAAATTATAAATCTAGATAGGTTTTTGAAGGAGTTGCTTCATCTTTTTGTTGTTATTAGTTTGTTTTTTGAAGTACCATGCATAGAATTTTAAATTACACACATTCATTAAACTTATAATGGTTTTTAAAGTTAATTCAAAGTATTTTTTTCACTATTGATGTGGTTAAACTTGAGAAGCTGTACTTATATGTATTTTATTACTATTATTCTTGAGTGCTAATACCATCTTTTCAGTTTTTTGGAGAATTTATTTTTTTAAAATGTTTCCTACTCTTTTTCCTTTTCCTTATAAAATTCAGATCTTAAACTTAAGTACTACCATTTCTCATATATACATTTCTTTACTTGAGTCTAATAGTGAGTGACATTTTCTTCAGTTTTTGTTACTTAAAATCATTATTAATTTATTTTCTTGATATAATCCTATATATATATACTTATTTTTTCTAATGTAATTTTTCATAATAATGGTTTTCATTATTTGACTTGCTTCTAAAATGTTCTGGGAATACTCATGACTTTCCTGTTTGAAATTAGAAAATAAAATATGTACAAGTTTAAGGGGATAGTCTTAAAGTCCATTTTTATAACTCAAAATTAGGAGCTATTTCTTTTAGGAACATGTTAATGCCTATTCTTCCTTCTTTTTAAAAAGAGATAAAACTCACTGATAGATCTGGGCTCTTACAGCAACATAATTTAGTAGTTTTAAGTGTTGGCTAATTCTTGGTATTTATAAGAGGCAGGCATTTTTCTTTTAAATTGCCAGGGTAGCTGTATCTTAGTAAAAGTTTAATTTTTTTACAGCTTTTTGGTAAACTGCTTTTAAATAGACCAGGCTTTCCTAGAAAATTTAAAGACTCACCTGATGTCACTCTAACCTTTCATATGTCTTTTGCTATTCACCTAGTTCTCTATGTTGCTCACAAAATGGTCTCTGCACCATTTATAAGCAGTGCTTTAAGGAATTCTTTTATGACTTCTTTCACCTCTATAGCCTCAATCTAAATTAAATTAGGTCTTTGTTCTTATTCTGTCTTTTAACATCTTACTCTTTTCCTTCTTGATCTTCAGGGTAGGTTTTAGCTAAATATTATTAAATATCTTCCTTCTCATTATTAGTAGAATGTAAATTTTATGAATAAAGAATCTAAATATATGCCACATACCTAAAATGGAATCTTCACCTCATTAGGAGTTAAACAAAATGATGGTTGAATGGATGATAGGCATTTGAGTTTATAATTTATAGGTAGACATTTATTTTTGGTAGATATGAATAATTGCTTCTTCAGTAGCCACACATATGCTAAAAGATCTTTAGGTTCGTTGAATGAAGTTTATTTTTTAGACTATTTAGATAATTTACTTCACTTTTAAGTATATAGTCTCACAAAGTCTGTGCCATGCCTTTACATGGTCAAATTAGTTAACTACAACATAGAGAATTTTATTTCTCTAATTGTCTTGCTATTTCTTAGGGGATATATTTCCTTTTGGATCAAATATCTTTTAAATGACAATTGTATGTGATGACTTGGTTCTGCACGATACTTAAATGCCATATCTCATTATTTAATTAAGTACTAAAATGTATTTGCTTTTTTCATGTGTTGTCTACATCTCTCATAATAGAACTCTGATACTTTACTTTTAGCGATTATAGGTTTATGAGTAGTCGTATATTCAGCATCCTTAATAATTAGAACTGAGTTTGCTTATAGTTTTCTAGTGTCTGGGTACTCATTATCCATTCATTGATTCATTTCTTAGGCAAATAATATTTGAGTACTATCTTCCATATTGATTAATACATGTAATATTTGAGTACTATCTTCCATATTGATTAATACATGTTGAGAACAGGAAAAATAATTTATTCTTGTAAAGCTTAGTCCATTGTGTTAATATTCTATTATTGTATATTGCATTTACCCATAACAAAAGATGACTTGTTCTGTCATGTGTTTATTTTATAGATGCCCCTGAAGTTTCAGTAACAGGATATGATGGAAATTGGTTTGTAGGGAGAAGAGGTGTTAATCTCAAGTGTAATGCTGATGCAAATCCCCCACCATTCAAATCTGTGTGGAGCAGGTAATGTAACTTATAAATAAGTGAAGAACATTCTTTTTTTTTTTTTCCCCATACGGAGAATTGAACCCAGGAATATTGTATCATTGAACTGTGTTTCCACCGCTTTTTATTTTTTATTTAGAGACAACATCTCCTTAAATTGTCCAGGCTGGCTTCAAATTTGAGGTCCTCCTCCTTCAGCCTTCTGAGTTATTGTGATTGTAGGCATGGCCACCGTGCCTGGTGAAATGTGAAGAGTAATCTTAAATGAATATTTAAAACTTTTTTTCATCAGTACAATCAATGCATGATTATAATAATTGAATAATTTATTTAAATGAATGATTTCTAACTGTTCTGCTGCCCCATTCTTCTGTACTTTCCTGCCATCTTAGTTCCTCACAGGCTGCATTAGTAAATTTAGTAATCTTTTCTTGTAGTTGCCCTCATAGGTTTTATTGTTTTTCTTTTTATTCTTTTTTTTTAATTTGTTTTATTTAGGCTTACATGTTAACAGTGCAATTTGATTCATTGTACATAGAAAGAGGATAACATATCAATACTCCAGTTGTAAGTTGTATAGAATCAGAACATATATGCAGTCATACATAAAGTTAGGGCTATGATGACCATCATATTCCACCACCTTTGTTGTCCCCATGCCCCTCCCCCCTTCCACCCCTATGAACAGAGATCCACCAATGTTCCCATGTCCTTCCCCACATTATGGATCAGCATCCACTTATCAACGGTTTTCTGAGATTGGCTTACTTCACTTAGCATGATATTCTCCAATTCCATCCATTTACCTGCAAATGCCATAATTTTATTCTCTCTTATTGCTGAGTAATATTCCATTGTGTATATATACCACAGTTTCTTTATTCAGTCATCTATCGAAGGGCATCTTGGTTCCACAGTTTAGCTATTGTGAACTGAGCTGCTATAAACATTGAAGTGGCTGCAGCAATGTAGTACGCTGTTTTTAAGGCTTTTGGGTATAGACCTAGGAGTGGGATAGCAGACTCAAATGGTGGTTCCATTCCAAGTTTTCCAGATTGGTTGTACCAATTTGCAGTTCCACCAGCAATGTATGAGCGTGCCTTTTTCCCCACAAACTCGCCAACACTTATTGTTGTTTGTATTCTTGAAAATTGCCATTCTGACTGGCGTGAGATGAAATCTTAGGGTAGTTTTGATTTGCATTTCTCTGATTGCTAAAGATGTTGAACATTTTTTCATATGTCTGTTCATGGATTATATATCTTCTTCTGTGAAGTTTGTGTTCAGCTCTTTGGCCCATTTATTAATTGGGTTATTAGTTTTTTTGGTGTTAAGTTTTTTGAGTTCTTTATATATCCTGGAGATGAGTGTTCTATTGGATGTGTGTGTGGCAAAGATTTGTTCCCAGAATGTTGGCTCTCTGTTCACTTCATTGATTATTTCTTTTGCTGAGAAGAAGCTTTTTAGTTTGAATCCATCCCATTTGTTGATTTTTGATTTTACTTCTTATGCTATAGAGTCTTGTTAAGGAAGTGTGGTCCTAATCTGACGTGATGAAGATTTGGGCCTATTTTTTTCTTCTATTAGGCATTGGGTCTCTGGTCTGACTCCCAGGTCCTTGATCCACTTTGAGTTGAATTTTGTGCATGGTGAGAGATAGGGGTTTAGTTTCATTTTGCTGCATATGGATTTCCAGTTTTCCATCACCATTTGTTGACGAGGCTGTCTTTTCTCCAGTATACGTGTTTGGCTCCTTTATCTAGTATAAGGTAACTGTATGTAAGTGGGTTTGTCTCTGTGTCTTCTATTCTATACCATTGGTCTACATGTCTATTTTGGTGCCAGTACCATGCCGATTTTGTTACTATAGCTTTGTAGTATAATCTGAGGTCAGGTATTGTGATGCCTCCTGCTTCACTCTTCTTGCTAAGGATTGCTTTGGCTATTCTGGGTCTCTTATTCTTCCAAATGAATTTCATGATTGCCTTTTCTATTTCTATAAGGAATGACGTTGGGATTTTAATTGGGATTGCATTGAATCTATATATCACTTTGGGAAGTATGGCCATTTTGATAATATTGATTCTGCCTATCCAGGAGCATGGGAGGTTATTCCATCTTCTAAGGTCTTCTTCAATTTCTTTCTTCAGTGTCTTGTAGTTTACATTGTAGAGGTCTTTCACTTCTTTTGTTAAATTGATTCCCAAGTATTTTATTTTTTTTTTGAGGCTATTGTGAATGGGCTAGTTTTCCTAAATGCTCTTTCAGGGGATTATCACTGATGTATACAAATGCAATTGATTTGTGGGTGTTGATTTTATATCCTGCTACTTTGCTGAATTCATTTATTAATTCTTAAAGTTTTCTGGTAGAATTTTTTGGATCCTCTAAGTATACAATCCTGTCATCCACAAATAATGATAGTTTGAGTTCTTCTTTTCCAATTCGTATCCCTTTAATTTCTTTCATCTGTCTAATTGCTCTGGCTAGTGTTTCCAGGACTATGTTGAATAGCAGTGGTGAGAGAGGGCATCCCTGTCTAGTTCCCGTTTTCAGAGGGAATGATTACAATTTTTCTCCATTCAGGATGATGTTGGCCTTGGGTTTAGCATAGATAGCTGTTACAAAGTTGAGGTATGTTCCTTCTATCCCAAGTTTCTCTAGTGTTTTGAGCATAAAAGGGTGTTGTATTTTGTCAAATGCCTTCTCTGCATCAATTGATAAAATCATATGATTCTTATCTTTAAGTCTATTGATGTAATGTATTACATTAATTGATTTCCGTATGTTGAACCAACATTGCATCCCTGGGATGAACCCCACTTGATCATGGTGCACTATTTTTTTGATATGTTTTTGTATGCGATTTGCCAGAATTTTATTGAGAATTTTTGCATCTATGTTCATCAAGGATATTGGTCTGAAGTTTTCTTTCTTTGATGTGTCTCTGTGTGGTTTTGGAATCAGGGTGATACTTGCCTCATAGAATGAGTTTGGAAGGGTTCTCTCCTTTTCTATTTCATGAAATAGTTTGAGGAGAATTGGTATTAATTCTTCTTTGAAAGTCTTGTAGAACTCAGCTGAGAATCCATCAGGAGCTGGGCTTTTCTTGGTTGGAAGGCTCTTGATGGCATCTTCTATTTCCTTGCTTGAAATTGATCTGTTTAAGTTGTGTATGTCCTCTTGGTTCAGTTTAGGTAGCTCATATGCCTCTAGAAATTTGTCGGTGTCTTCAGGGTTTTCTATTTTACTGGAGTATAGATTTTCAAAATAGTTTCTAATTATCCTCTGTATTTCAGTAGTGTCTGTTGTGATATTTCCTTTTTCATCTCGAATTTTAGTAATTTGAGTTTTCTCCCTCCTCCTTTTTGTTAGGGTGGCTAAGGGTTTGTCAGTTTTGTTTATTTTTTCAAAGAACCAGCTTTTTGTTTTGTCAATTTTTTGAATTGTTTCTTTTGTTGCAATTTCATTAATTTCAGCCCTGATTTTCATTATTTCCTGTCTTCTACTTCTTTGGGTGTTAATTTGTTCTTCCTTTTCTAAGGCTTTGAGCTGGAGAGTCAGTTCATTTATTTGTTGACTTTTACTTCTTCTAATGAATGAGTTTAGTGCTATGAACTTTCCTCTTAGTACCGCCTTCATGGCATCCCAAAGATTGAGTGTTCATTTGCCTCTAAGAATTTTTTCTATCACTTCCTTGATGTCTTCTTTTATCCATGCATCATTCAATAGAATATTTAGTTTCCAAGTGAAGGAAGAGTTACTGCTTTTTAACTATTTTTAAAATTACATTGATTTGTAGTTTTATTCCATTGTGGTCATATAGGATGAAGGGTAGAATCTCTATTTTTTTGTATTTGTGAAGACTGGCCCTGTGACATAACATATGATCTATTTTGGAAAAGGATTCATGTGCAGCTGAGAAGAAAGTGTATTCACTCGTTGATAGATGGAACACTCTATGTATGTCTGTTAAGTCTAAATTATTGATAGTTTCATTGAGATCTATGGTTTCTTTATGAAGTTTTTGTTAGGAAGATCTATCCAATGGTGAAAGAGCTGTGTTAAAGTCTCCAAGTATTATTGTGTTGTGGTCTATCTGATTCTTGTATTTGAGAAGAATTTGTTTGATATATGTAGAAGCTCCATTTTTTGGGGCATAGATATTTATGATTGTTATGTCTTGTTGATGTATGATTCCCTTAAGAAGTATGAAATGACCTTCTTTATCTCTTTTCACCATCTTTGGTTTGAAGTCCACTTTATTTGATATGAGGATGGAAACTCCTGCTTGTTTGCAGGGTCTATGTGAGTGATATGTTTTTTCCCACCCTTTCACTTTCAGTCTATGGATGTCTTTTCCTGTGAGATGAGTCTCTTGAAGACATATTGTTGGGTCTATTTTTTTAATCCAGTCTGTCAGTCTATGTTTTTTAATTGGTGAATTTAGGGGATTTACATTCAGGGTTATTATTGAAATTTGATTTTTAATTTCGGTCATTTTGGTTTGTTTTTGGTTTTTACCTTGAGTTGTTTTCTCTTTTGAATGGTCTTTCCTCTAGTGTAGTTCCTCTCTTTGTAAATTTTCATTGTTAGTTATCATTTCCTGCTCATGGAATATTTTGCCAAGAATGCCGTGTAGTGCAGGCTTTCTTGCTGTAAATCCTTTTAACTTTTGTTTATCATGTAAGGTTTTTATTTCATCATCAAATCTGAAGGTCAATTTTGCTGGATATAGGATTCTTGGTTGGCATCCATTGTCTTCCAGGGCTTGGAATATGTTATTCCATGATCTCCTGGCTTTTAGTGTCTGGGTTGAAAAATCTGCTGAGATACAAATTGGTTTCCCCTTATATGTAATCTGGTTCCTCTCTTGCGTGGCCTTTAAAATTCTATCATTGTTCTGTATGTTGGGCATTTTCATTATAATGTGCCTTGGTGTAGATCTGTTGAAATTTTGTGCGTTTGGTGTCCTGTAAGCCTCTTGTATTTGATTTTCCATTTCATTTTTCATACTTGGGAAATTTTCTAGTATTATTTCATTGAACAGATTGTGCATTTCTTCGGTTTGAAATTCTGTGCCTTCTTCTATCCCAATAAATCTTAGATTTGGTCTTTTGGTGCTGTCCCATATTTCTTGTATGTTCTGATCATGATTTTTTACCATCTTCACTGTATGGTCAAATTTATTTTCAAGATTGTATATCTTGTTTTCATTATCTGAGGTTCTGTCTTCCAGGTGATCTAGTCTGCTGGTGATGCCTTCTATTGAGTCTTTTATTTGGTTAATTGTTTCCTTCATTTCAAGAATTTCTGATTGGTTTTCTTTTCATAATTTCTAGCTCTTTCTTAAAGTAATATTTTGCTTCTTGTAATTGCTCTTACCTCTTTGTTAGAATGATCTATGGTTGCCTTTATTTGCTCTCCTCTTTCTTTGTTGGATTGATCAATTTTTGCCTGTAATTGTTCACTTATGTCATTCTTTATTTCACTGATCATTTTAATTATGTACATTCTGAATTCTTTCTCTGACATTTCATCAGCTGTGCTGTGAATGGATTCTGTTACAGTGGTATCCAGGTTTATTTGGGGTACTTTCTTCCCTTGTTTTTTCATGTTGATTGTGTATCTTCCTTTCTTGAAATACCAGTCTGAGATATTGTGGCTTCTATCCTATAGTCTTGTATTGACACTCCAGATTACTTGTGTCTCACCTTGGAGCTCCTTCTGTTCTCCCAGTGTCCCCAGATGGGCACTACTGTCACTAAAGTTGGTGGCGGAGGTAGTGGGGGTACCTCTAGAGGAGGGCAGTGGGAGTGGCTTTGGCTGGGCTCCTGAGGCGGCCCCTGAGGGCTGTTTTGCCCATCTCTTGCACTCC